>SEYY01016583.1:0-11674 GCA_009176605.1 Armadillidium nasatum
ATATATATATATTATATATATATATATATATATATATATATATATATATATATATATATATATATATATATATATATATATATATATATATATATATATATATATATATATATATATATATATATATATATATATATATATATATATATATATATATATATATATATATATATATATATATATATATATATATATATATATATATATATATATATATATATATATATATATATATATATATATATATATATATATATATATATATATATATATATATATATATATATATATATATATATATATATATATATATATATATATATATATATATATATATATATATATATATATATATATATATATATATATATATATATATATATATATATATATATATATATATATATATATATATATATATATATATATATATATATATATATATATATATATATATATATATATATATATATATATATATATATATATATATATATATATATATATATATATATATATATATATATATATATATATATATATATATATATATGTATGTAGAGGCTGAATTTTAAAACCAAAAAACCAACTAAATAGTTGGTGAAATTATGCGTGCTTTTCAGTTCGGAGAAGCTTTTTGAGAATTACTCTGTGACAAATTTAAAGGAGAATTTATGAAAATTGATGCTAAAATTAGCGTTAACAGTTTGAAAATAGTGGATTGCTTCTGAAAAAGTGAAGTTACCATTCTTAGTTGGCGAAGATACCATTCTTAGTTGGCGAAGATATCATTCTTAGTTGGCGAAGATATCATTCTTAGTTGTCGAAGATTATCATTCTTAGTTGGCGAAGTTACCATTCTTAGTTGGCGAAGTTATCATTCTTAGTTGGCGAAGTTACCATTCTTAGTTGGCGAAGTTATCATTCTTGGTTGGCGAAGTTATCATTCTTAGTTGGCAAAGTTACCATTCTTAGTTGAAGAGGTTTTCAGCAAGTTTTCAAGTCCCGTGTAACGGGTAAGTTAAGTTTTGTTAGTCAAACTGGTCCGTGTATAAAAATGATCGTAATTTAAACAAAAGTTCTGTTAAAGTTAAAACTTGGGAATGCGGACGGTGAAAGTATAAAGTTAAACAAAGTTTACGCATGTAAATTATTATTATTATTATTATTATTATTATTATTATTATTATTATTATTATTATTATTATTATTATTATTATATTATTATTATTATGATTATTATTATTATTATTATTATTATTATTATTATTATTATTATTATTATTATTATTATTATTATTATGATTGTCAGTGATTATGATTATTATTGATTATTATTATTATTATTATGATTATTATTATGATTATTATTATTTTTATGATATTATTATGATTATTATGATTATTATGATTGTTATTAGTGATTATTATTATTATTATTATTATTATTATTATTATTATTATTATTATTATTATTATTATTATTATTATTATTATTATTATTATTATTATTATTATTATTATTATTATTATTATTATTATTATTATGATTATTATTATTATTATTATTATTATTGGTTACTATTTTTATGGTGATTATTAATTACGATTATAATGATTATTGTCGATTGTCATTATGATTATTGATTATTGATTATTATTATTATTATTATTATTATTATTATTATTATTATTATTATTATTATTATCATCGTGGCTGTAAACTGAAGGCTCATATCTGTTGTTCTGCTTGTTATATATAGGAACCGGTGCGGGATCCAGGATATCAGAGTCGGAAGCTATCCTTTGCAAATTGGTCATCGGCTTGACTCAGAGAGAGTGGACATTTATTGTTGAAAACAACCGAAATCAAGTCGCACCTATTATTTATCTGGAATTCAAGGATTTGGTACAGGCTTTGAAACGACCTGATTCTGAGATCATCATTCAGTGTGCTGTTAGTTCAAGGAGAACGGCTTGGAATCGGAAACATTAATTTAAGGAGATTTTCCTGCACTCATCTAGCAATCAATAACGCACCGGTGCAGCGGTTAAGCAGTCAGAGGACTGACTGCTATTATATATTCTCATTTATTTACTCTTTAGAATTAAGTAGGTTAAGTTAGGATTAGTTAGGTTTAAGGTTTACTATCAAAGTATTTAATATTATTGTATTATTATCATTATTGTTCTCTGGTATTTCCTTTCTGTGTTTAATTATAATCCATTACCTCCGTGTGTGTTTTACTTGTAGTTTAGATCTCAAAGGAAGAAAACCACTCAATTACCAGGCTGTGAGTTGTCAGACGGTTACATTTGGTGGCCCGTAGCGTCTTCATTGTGAGGAGAACTCTTTGGATTTTTTTTGATATTCTGGAATCAGACAAATACCAGTCAGGAAATACCAGGTTGGACGTTTTTGTATTTTTTTTTTTCATTGATTTTGATTTATTGCTTCTTGTGTTGAAGATTGAAAGTATCAGAAGGGAAAACCTGTAAGGTAAAATATTTCTCTTGTTTAAGCAAAGAGCAGTAAAGAAAGAGGAAGTTTATTTTGTAACAATCTTTATTGTGTATATCTTATAAACGATATTGCTGATTAATTGCATACCATCGTGTAGCAATTTTTGATTTTTCTACAAATTTTCGACATTATTTTCTACTTTTTTTTGTAAACTAAATTTTGAATTGGATATTTTTTTTTGTAAACGGTATTTTTGATCGATTATTTATTTCTATAAATTTTTATATTTTGAATTGATTACACATTTGGTGAACTATATTTTGAATTGGGGGTACATTTGGTGTACTTATTTTACTATATATTGCTGGTATTTTGTAATTTTTCAATTACATATTTATACATTTTTTTTTTTTGCGCAAATTACTATTTACTTAATATGGCGAATGCTTCTGATAATCGAAACACTAATGGGTCTGTAGGTGGTGACAATTCTAATTCTAATGTATTTGGTGGTGATGAGGGTGCCAGTGGGTCCCATGAAAGTTCAAAAATGATTTATTACTTGACAGAGTTTCAAAATGCTTTAGTTAAAGGAGCTGAAAATGTAAACTTGGATTTAATGTCTTCTATGGTAGAGGGCCTGGCACAAGCTATACGTATAAGGAAAGAGAATCCTGAGGTAAAGCAAAGTGTAGAGGTAGAAGGAAAGAAAAAACATAAAGGTAAAGTGAAGTATGAATCAAAGGATAGAGAAAGTAGCTCCGATGGGACTGATAGCAGTGCTTTTGAAAGTGAGAGTAGTGGCGAAAGTAGCATAAAACGGAAAAGGAAAACAAAGAATAGGAAAAAGACTAGGAAATATACAGTCGATGAAAGCTCAGTATCAGAGGCTGAGAATGATGACGAGTTTGGTAAAGGTGGGAAAATGTGGCTGAAAAGACTCGTGGAACTGGAAAAAACTGGTATGGATTCTCGAACTGCAGTCAGCCGCATTATGGTAGTTTTGGCTGGAGAATTGTTGGAAGTCATGAGAAACTTTAGCAAGGCTAATATAAAAGCAGTTAAGCCACTAAAGTACGGTGTTGAAAGGATACAAACATTTGATGCATTTATTGAAGATTATGAGCGATATGCCAAAGAGCAGCTGGGAAGGGATAAAAATCGGTGGGCAGTTGACCTTAGAAATTTCTTGGAAGGGCCGGCGTTACGAACATATTACAGCATTTACCGAGCCAAGTTGAGTTACACCACTATAGTTACAAGGTTGAGGAGTTGGTGTAAAGAAGAGAAGGAAACCGAAGTATTGGATTTACAACGAGAATTTTGGAAGATTGAAAGGAGGGATAATGAAGGACTGAGCGACTTTGCCTTGAGACTCCAGACCACATACGAGGCGGCTACATCATCAGATCAGAGAGACGTAGAAATACTAAAGAAACAATTTTTGAAATGCATTCCGAAGAAAGTGGCAAGGAGGTTTAAATTACGAATGGGTAGTGAAAAAGAAAGTAATAGAATAAGATGGAAAGACTTTGTTAGCTGGGCAAAGGAAGAAGATGAACTGGAAGAACAGGAAGATAAAGAACCAAAGGAAAGTGCGATTCCTATTTGGGCAGCATTAGGTAATGAAGGATATACTGAACCATCTTCATATGCTAGCAGAGTGAAACAGTTTGATCATAACAGAAATATAAATTATGAATACAGGAGGCAGGTTGATAGAAATGGAAGACGGTTTGCCGAGAGAGACCAGAAGTGTCATCACTGTCAAAAGTATGGTCATATAAAGCGAAATTGTTGGAGGTTCAAAGGATGGTGCCTGGTATGTGGTAGTGAGGATCATAAGGGGTTCAATTGTCCTGAAAGGAGTTACAGAAATGACAGACGGGGGCAAAATAGACAAGATGGCAATACAGAACGAGATCAAAATAGACTAGGATACACGCAAAAAAATGAGAGCAAGTGCTTTTTATGTGACGAAAGCGGTCATTTCCAGGATTCGTGCCCAATGAGAGGTGAGGTTGAAAAATTCATTAAAGAAAGAAAGCAGGCTGCGTCGGGAAACGAGGCTGCTCCGATACTTCCGGGAGTGTGTCGGAGCTTATAAGAGCACGTCAGCCGCAGAACAACATCCCGGTTGATGATCGTCCCATGACTCTTAATCCAGAAGCCAAAGAATTTGAAATAGACCAGGGAGGCGGTGCGGAACTTTTCCCATTGCCACAACGATTGCGGGAAGGTCGAAGACATGCAGGTGTTACTATAAAGGAAGCGGATACAGGTGTTTATAAGGCTATAACGAATGTAAATAAAAATGGTACTGATGATTTGGAAATTGCGAATCTGATGCATTTCACCATTACTCTTAATGGATTGAGTACAACCGCAATAATGGATTCTGGGTCTCAGTTCTGCATAGTGGGTGAAAGCGTATTAAAGAAGGTCCCAACAGTGGTAATTAAAAGGGGAGAAATAAATCTGAGAGGAATTGGGGATCCATCAAAATATACTAAGGGAAAGGGAATAACTACTCTCAAAATTAATATAAATGGTATAGATTATGGTACATTGGATTTTATTGTTGTTGATGAATTGGATGCTGGAGTCATTCTAGGAATGCCCTTTTTAAGAGAAAATGGAATAAAATTAAATGTTGCTGAAAGGACTTTTACTAGACGTAACGAATTAGGAGTATCAGAAGATGTTTACATTCCAGAGGGAACAGAAAAATGTATAAGAGCAGTTACGTGTGTGCCAGTTTATATAGCAAAAGAGACTGTCATAGAGGAAAATGGATGGGCTGCCGTTAATGCTTGTTGGGTATCAGGAAGTATCAAGCCAAAGAACACCCAAGATGAAGAGAATGATGGTGAAGAAAAACTATTCATTGACAATGAATTAAAAGTTGAAAATTTTCTTGAAGACGGAAAAAGGATAAGGAGGAGTAGAAGACTAAGAGTTATGCCTGGCATATTAAGTTGGAAACAAGCAGAAGGGCTAGTACTAGTGAAGAATCTGACGAAAGGAAAATTAGGATTGAGGAAAGGAGAGCTGTTGTGTAAAGCGCAGCTGACTGTGGATGCTGCTAATTTGGAAAACGCCAGTCAGGTGAAACTTCCTGTCCATTCTCTGGTGCATGAGGAAGCTGGCAAAGAGGAAACAGAAAGAGAATGGGACATGAAGAGATTGCGGAAGGAAATCGAATTTATGGAGGAGTTGACATGGGAACAGAAAACAGTGATTCTGAACGTATTGTATAGGTACCGCGATGCCTTGAGCAGGGGTGACTCTGATGTAAGTAGAGCATGTATGACACCACTCAAAATATCCTTGAGGGATGATACACCAATATATTTAAGACCACGAAGATTTGGTCCAGTAATCGACAAGAAAATTGAGGAACAGGTAGAAGAATTGTGTTTACAAGACATTGTAGAACCCTGCAGCTCTGAATGGAATTTTCCGGTTGTTCCGGTGTGGAAAAAGGATGGAACTTTAAGATTATGTGTGGACTATAGAAAATTAAACAAGGTAATGAAGGGTGACAAATTTCCAATGCCTAACCTAACGGAAACGGTGTTCGGCTTACACGGAGTCAAATATTTTACAAGTCTGGATTTGGTACGAGGCTACTACCAAATGCCTTTGGAAGAGGAGAGCAGAGACAAGACAGCTTTTTCGACAAGCAGGGGGCAATATAGGTATAAAAGCGCGAGTTTTGGACTCAAAATAGCCCCTGCTGCTTTCCAACGTGAGATGCAAAAGATATTAAGCGATTTTGGTTGGAGTAAGGTAATAGTTTATTTAGATGATGTTCTTTTAGTATCGAGAGGATTTGAGGAGCATGTGAAATTAATAGAGCGAGTTCTAGACCGATTTTGTGACAGAGGTATGAAGATCAAAGTTAGTAAGTGCAAGTGGGCCCAAAAAGAAGTTCGGTTTCTGGGTCACATAGTTGGAAGAACTGGAGTAAGGAAACCACCAGAGTACGTAGAATATGTTGATAAACTGGAAAGACCGAAGACGGTTGGAGAGATGAGATCTTATTTGGGGCTCATTAACTTTCAAAGGAAGTTTATCCCTAACTGCTCTGGGATTGCTGCACCCCTAAGCCAGATCACAGGTGGGCATAAGAAAGATACCATAGTTTGGACTGAAGAACGTGTTAAGGCTTTTGAGGAACTAAAAAAACAGATGAAAGTTGCAACGGAACTTGCTTTCCCTGATTTCTCCGATGGTGCGGCGAATTTGGAGTTGTATGTAGACGCCAGTGGGACAGGAATGGGTGCAGGTTTATGCCAATTGCAAAATGGGGAAAAGAGAGTTATAGCATATAATTCTCATGGGTTTAGCGCTGGAGAAAGAAGATATTCCACCATTGAAAGGGAACTCCTGGCAATCAGATGGGGTATTAAGGGGTTTAGACCTTTTCTTCTTGGACAGAAGTTTATTTTATTTACTGATCATCGCCCATTAGTTTATTTGAATTCAATGAAGCTGGTTGATAGCAAACTTGCAAGAGTTTTGGACGACTTGAGTGAGTATGACTTTGAGATAAGATATTGCCCTGGTAAAGATAACGTAATTGCAGATGCTTGTTCCCGCCAGAACAGAGACTATGAGGAGGAAGACCCTTTGGACGATGTAAATACCATTCCTCAAGGATTATCGTTATTGCGAGAGGTGCCAGGTGGGGGTGACGCCCTTTTCAAGAGTCTTAAGATAGTTCTGGACAAGGCTAACATCAGGAATGTACCGGACAACCATTTGAAGTTGAGAGAGGAACTGATCAATCATCTTATAATAGATTGCAAAGTGTATGGTGTAGAGAAACGCTCTAAAAGATTAAAGACTCTTGCCGCTTTGAAAGCACCAGGAAAATTTCCGGTTCTTGAAGTGTTGTTGGTAGCCAGCGACTTGTACAAAGTAAAAATTTGGTTGCATCATGGCAAATGCTGCTCTGTCTCTTACGTGGGTCCCAAGAGTGAAAATGAAAGGACATTAAAAGATATTCACATGCAATCATTGGAAGGCGTTCATTATAACCCACTGGTGGATGATGGGAATTTCAATAGTAAGGGTGATTATGTAATACAGAATGAAAATTTGCAAGCTCTAGGTAAAAGAACTATTGAAAGCCCCGATATAACAGATAGGGACAATGGAAATTTACTAGAAGTAGATGACGAACAGGATGATAGTGACGGACCTGAAAATGTAGGAACTAAGCATGAATTAGGGGTTCAAATGCTCATGAAAGGAAAGCCTAGATGTTCAAGACGTCGTTGTGACCACGAACACAAGGGAGTCGCATGGTCGGAGATCTACATCGGAGAACTGACTTTTTGCGCATTTTTGGATACTGGATCAGTAATAAGTGTCGCACAGGAGTCAGTAGTAGACTATATAGAACAGTTTGGACATGTAGAAAGAGAAATTAAAATTGACGTTACTCTTAAAGGCGTTGGTATTGGAAGTATTGTGTGTACAAAGGGAGTAATTGTCACCATAGGATATGAAACGGGAACATGCAGGATACCGTTAGTTGTTGTGCCAGATAATTATATCCCATCCTGCCTATTATTAGGAATGAATTATTTGATAAAAGTGGAGGCAGTGTTAGATTTTGGAGAGGGAATTATACTTCATGGTGATACTGCTGATGATGTTAGTGATACTTTTCTGACGACGATACAGGGATTGTGCATGAATATGACACTTGATGTGAATTCATTGAACCATTGTTTTTCTGAAGATGAATTGCTAAATCTACAAAATAGGTCAAGATGTATTAAGAAGCTTAGAAAGGTGGTCATGAATCAATCAGGAATTCGGAAAGGAGATAAAATTTTAAAGGACTTCGCAAGGTATTATAAAGAACTAACGATTTTTAGACTAATCTTGGTTAAGAAAATAGAGGGTGGCCGTCTAGCTGCTGTAGTAGGGTTTGAGCAGCTTGTCCATGTCTGCGTGGCCTTGCATCGAAATCTAGCACATATTGGACGTGACAAGTTGGTTAATGAAGTTTTACGGTATGTCTGGCATCCTAAAATACACATGGTGGTTGGTGATGTCTGTAGAACGTGTCCCCAATGTCAGCTGGTAAAGATAGACCACAAAGTTGTGTACCCGCCCATTTGGAAGATAGAGGTCAAACGTCCTTTCGAACTGATAGCTATAGATGTGCTGGCTTTGCCCAGGACTCGTAGTGGCAGTGTTGCATGTTTGGTGGCCGTAGATCATTGTAGTAAATGGGTCGCGGTGAGACCTTTGAGGGATAAGTGTGCTCGAAGCGTAACGGAAGCATTTGAGGAATCCATCTTGCCTAGTTTTGTGAGAGTCCCTATGAAGGTATTATCTGATAACGGAATCGAATTTAGGAGTAAAAAATTTGAAGAAATGCTGAGGAAGTATGGAATTGAACATCTCTATAGTAGTCCTTACAAACCAGCTAGTAATGGAGCGGTGGAGAGGGTAAATCGAACTTTTATTGAGTTTTTGAAAAACTTGGTAGGAAGGGAGTCTGACTGGGACCGATGCTTACCAAAGGCCTTACTAATATATAACAACACCAAGCATTCTTCAATTGGTATGTCACCATCAGAAAAGTTAATGGCCGAAAGTCATGAAAGCGGACATGTGCTACCAATTCCAAGAGAGGAACAAGAAAAATGGCGTGAAGGACATCCTGGATGGTTGCCCTATGGACTAGGTGTGAAAGTAAAGAGGAAGATAATAACGGTGGATAGATCTCTTGGCAGAAAAATGGAAGAACGCTACGAGGGTCCTTATACAGTGACAAAGGTAGTTTCTGGAGGGATGGCATATGTAATTGAGGGCCATGGTAAAGTAATGAAAGTTCATTATTCCCATCTCAGAATTTGGGCGGACCCTCCGCCTTATTTGTCCGATTATTTTAAAATACCTGATGTTGGAGAGTCGGTTCCTGAAGAATCAGCAATGGACATGCAGGAGAGCACCGAAGGGTTTGTGGAAGAATCATCTCAATACAATGTAAACTGGAGTTTTCCAAGCAAGAGTGAATTAGCAATAGAGAGATCGAGGAATAAAGCTACATGGAATAAGTTAAAACTGTTAGCCATTAATAGCGTTCCAGAGAGGCATGATATCGGGACTAATATGGTTAGGAAAGTTTTCAAGGATGCTTATACGCAAACAGACGATGATTATATTTATTCACCAATAATGGCCGGCGAACATCTGGATTGGTTCGATGTAGACACCACAGATAATGAAGACAGCTCGTTTGATATAGGAAAATTTGAACAATCACTGCGGTTTCCGGAGCGGAGCTATACATTGGGAGCAAAAATAAATGAAGAAAGTGATGACAATAGCGATACGAAAGAGACAACCATTGACCGACTAGTAGAAGAATTGGGAATAGGAATGGCAGAACCATCGGAAGATTCGAGAGGATTCCATAGTTTCTTAGATGTGTCGGAAACAGGGGCTGTAGTTAAATCTATTAGAGATGAATTACGTGAAATAGGAGAATATGAAGAGGAATCGATTGACCATAGTGAAAAAATAATTAATGAAATTGGAGAACCTTGCGAAGATAGGAATTATTCACCGCCGAGGACGAGATCGAGGGGGTCGGTGCCTGAGTTTTCTAATGTGCAAGGGAGAATCATAGAGTATGAGAGGAGAACGGAAGCGAGAAGAAGATTTTCCACGAGAGACTAATAACTTTTGTTAGAGATTAGCTGCGCAAATCTCTGAGGGGGAGTAGTGTGAGAGGCTGCATTTTTAAAACCAAAAAACCAACTAAATAGTTGGTGAAATTATGCGTGCTTTTCAGTTCGGAGAAGCTTTTTTGAGAATTACTCTGTGACAAATTTAAAGGAGAATTTATGAAAATTGTTGCTAAAATTAGTGTTAACAGTTTGAAAATAGTGGATTGCTTCTGAAAAAGCGAAGTTACCATTCTTAGTTGGCGAAGTTACCATTCTTAGTTGGCGAAGTTACCATTCTTAGTTGGCGAAGTTACCATTCTTGGTTGGCGAAGTTACCATTCTTGGTTGGCGAAGTTACCATTCTTGGTTGGCGAAGTTATCATTCTTAGTTGGCGAAGTTATCATTCTTAGTTGGCGAAGTTATCATTCTTGGTTGGCGAAGTTACCATTCTTAGTTGGCGAAGTTACCATTCTTAGTTGAAGAGGTTTTCAGCAAGTTTTCAAGTCCCGTGTAACGGGTAAGTTAAGTTTTGTTAGTCAAACTGGTCCGTGTATAAAAATTATCGTAATTTAAACAAAAGTTCTGTTAAAGTTAAAACTTGGGAATGCGGACGGTGAAAGTATAAAGTTTTAAACAAAGTTTACGCATGTAGATTATTATTATTATTATTATTATTATTATTATTATTATTATTATTATTATTATTATTATTATTATTATTATTATTATTATTATTATTATTATTATTATGATATTATTATTATTATTATTATTATTATTATTATTATTATTATTATTATGATTATGATTATTATTGATTATTATTATTATTATTATGATTATTATTATGATTATTATTATTATTATTATTATTATTATGATTATTATTATGATTATTATGATTATTATTATTATTATTATTATTATTATTATTATTATTATTATTATTATTATTATTATTATTATTGATTATTATTATTATTATTATTATTATTATTATTATTATTATTATTATTATTATTATTATTATTATTATTATTATTATTATTATTATTATTATTATTATTATTATTATTTTTATTGGTTACTATTTTTATGGTGACTATTAATTGCGATTATAATGATTATTGTCAGTTGTCATTTGGATTATTGATTATGATTATTATTATTATTATTATTATTATTATTATTATTATTATTATTATTATCATCGTGGCTGTAAACTGAAGGCTCATATCTGTTGTTCTGCTTGTTATATATAGGAACCGGTGCGGGATCCAGGATATCAGAGTCGGAAGCTATCCTTTGCAAATTGGTCATCGGCTTGACTCAGAGAGAGTGGACATTTATTGTTGAAAACAACCGAAATCAAGTCGCACCTATTATTTATCTGGAATTCAAGGATTTGGTACAGGCTTTGAAACGACCTGATTCTGAGATCATCATTCAGTGTGCTGTTAGTTCAAGGAGAACGGCTTGGAATCGGAAACATTAATTTAAGGAGATTTT
>SEYY01016584.1:0-5000 GCA_009176605.1 Armadillidium nasatum
TATAATAATAAACATATCTGTTAAGCTAATCACAGTATTTTTAAATTATGCTTCCTTCTACCACCTCTATTTATTAAAAAATATGATTAATAATATTGGGAATAATTAATTATAGTAATAATAATAATAATAATGATAATAATAATAATATTTTTTTTTTCCAACTTTAGTAAGGGACTTAAATATTTGAAGAGGTCTAAAGGAAGTGATGGGAGAAGGGGGAGGGAGAGGGGAGTAAGGGAGTGAAGTAATTGAGTTACAATTCGGGAGATGGTTTATTGGATCAGTATAATGGACCCATGTCGAATGCATTCTTCAAAATCATTTTCGGGGGAGGCACGGCAAACTTGTCGCGCTTTTCAGTACTATGCAAAAAAGCAATAAAGTTTTAAATACTATTCCGATAGGTACCAATTATAATTATTAAAATAAATAATAATAATAATAATAATAATAATAATAATAATAATAATAATAATAATAATATATAATAATAATAATAATAATAATAATAATAATAATAATAATAATAATAATAATAAAATATAATAAAAATAATTTAATAAATAAAAATTTTTAAAATTATCAATGATAAAATTATGGTAATAATAAAAATAACAACAATAATGGTAGTAAATATCTAATAATAATAATAATAATAATAATAATAATAATAATAATAATAATAATAACAATGATAAAAATAATAGTAATCATAATAATAATGAAAATAATAAACTAATGATAATGATAATAATAATAATAATAATAATAATAATAATAATAATAATAATAATAATAATAATAATAATAATAATAATAATAATGATAATAATAATAATATAAATAATAATAATAATAATAATATAATAATAAATAATAATAATAATAATAATAATAATAATAATAATAATAATAATAATAATAATAATAATAATAATAATAATAATAATAATAATAATAATTGATAGAGCCGATCATAGTTTTAGTACCAATAATAATAATAAAACAGTGTACTTTATTGCGTTTTGCTTCCTTGCAATATAAGTGTTTCCAAAAATATTATATTCATTCCGTAGGTGAGATATTAGTTACGCTTAGGAATTCATCAAGGGCGGCTTCGTTTTTTATTTTAATTGCTTCTGCGGTTGGAGTTGTTTTTATGTTTAGAATGCCATTTTTAACATAGCAAGAGCAGATTAGGTTTCTATGGTCTTTACGTATGGCCAAAGCTTTTTTTAGTAGGACTTTATTTTTTTGTGTTAGATATTCGTTAACATATATATCCGGTTTTTTATTTATACATGCCGATATTAGTTTTGATTTGAGGCCTTCTTCATTTATTCTGAATCTGAATGGTCTTGTATCTTTGGTTCTTATATTGTCAGCAATTTTCTTGGTTCCTAATCGATATACCTCACTAATTGAATTTTGATTTAGTTTTATTTTTATTTTTTCTTCTATGATTTTGGTTACTTTTTCTTTTCCGTTTTCATTTGGAGTGTGCTCAGGTACACTTCCGGTAATCACACAAATATTTTTTATATTTTCCTGTTGGAGCTGAATTTGGGATTCTTCAATTAACTGGACAGTGTTTCGGATTTCAGATAGGCCATTGTTTGAAGGGGATTCACCTTGAGTATTGATCTCTAATATGTGGATTCGGGTTTTTAGATCTTTGATTTCTTGGTCTTTTTGTTCGCGGAGTTGACTGAACGCATCCTTGAGGGATGCAATTTCCTCTTTCAGGTTTTGTATAATCGAATGTATATTAGAGCTGAAGAAGTTGTCGAGGGAGGGGGAGTTAGGTAAGAGAGGGGGAGTGGAGAGGAGAGCGTTTTCCTGACTGGCGAAAAGCTTTCATCCATAGATTCTTCATTTTCGACGTGTTGTTTTTCTTTGTTATTTTTAATTTTCAAGTTGTTTTTTTTGTTAACATTGCTTGTACTATTTCTGGTATTCATTTTTTTTTTAGCTGAGTTACCTTGATTAATTTGTTACAACAATTTAAATTTTTATGTAATTATATACAGCAATTATATTGTTGTTGGAGTGCGGGATTTTTCACTTAGCCACATGAGGAGGTACAGAGAAACACGTCCGAACTCAGTGAGAGTCAGACTAATAATAATAATAATAATAATAATAATAATAATAATAATAATAATAATAATAATATAATAATAATAATAATAATAATAAAAATAACAATAAAATGGATGGGAAAGAGTATTCAGGGGATATAAAATGCAGAGACGATACGGTCTTGGAGGCTTTTTCGCCAAGTTAATGCGAAGGGCCTTGCCCTTACTTAAAACAGGGAGCAAGTATGTGGCTACAAAAATGTTAAAGACTGGTGTAAATACTCTTCGTAAACGTCATGGAAGGAGCAAATCCTCGTTCTGCCCTAAAAATGTGCATAGTTGACACTTCAGACGAGATGTTGAATGACGTCAAATAAAAATACGGCGAAAAATGAGTGGAAATGGAATTAGAAAGAAAAAGAAGATAATTAAAAAGAAGAAAAAAGAAGATAATAAAAGAAAAAAAATAATGTATTTGCACTTTAGATAAATGATAATATATATATATATATATATATATATATATATATATATATATATATATATATATATATATATATATATATATATATATATGTATATATATATATATTATATATATATATATATATATATATAATATATATATATATATATATATATATATATATATATATATATATATATATATATATATATATATATATATATATATATATATATATATAATTATATATATATATATATATATTATATATATATATATATATATATATATATATATATATATATATATATATATATATATATATATATATATATGCCTCGTAATATCGTACATCATTATTCATTTGTTGTTCGGAGAAGCAAGATGTACTTCCCCCACCCAGCTAGTTCTGCCTGTTGCAAAACAGAATTCGATCTGTCCTCTGTCAACCCTACACAGATTAGTGTAGAGGAGAACAACTTTATGAGCATTAATCCTATTCACTCTATTACAAATATCGATGTGCCTCTCGAATTCAATGTTCCTGGAACTTCGGACCAGTACCTCGATCCATTAAATGTATTTTTATACTTAAAAGTAAAGATAATGAACTCGCATAGCGGTTCAGACTTGCATAACGCAGACGAAATATCTCGTATTCCCAGAAACGAATTTTCTGTATACTTGCTTTAACCAAATTGAAGTATTTTTAAATGAAACATCTTTAGGGGCATCATCTGCGAGCTATCCATACAGAAGTTATATAGAACATTTATTAAATTATTCAGATGATGCAAAGCAATCACATCTCCAGTCTTGTGGTTTTTACAGTTTTAAAGACGCTAAGATCATCGGCTTAAAAGTGCTAAAAACAGATATAATACCTATGAATACTACGGTAGGATAAATGGGGACATATTTTCGCAAGAAAGACTTATATTACCCAACGTAGACACAAGGATAAGACTTACAAGATCTAATGCCGCATTTGCACTTGGCTTATTGAGTGCATCTAATGAAACAACAGAAGCACCAAAACCTGTAGTTCAGTTTTTGGATGTTTATTTATACGTACGAAAAGTGAAATTATCCCCTCAGAAGCATTTATAAATAGAAAAATCTCTTATTCAAACTACAGCAAAATACCCGATAAAAAGAATCGAAACGAAAATATTTAATTTTACTCAGGGATTATCAAACATAAGTATCCCAAATATTGCTAATGGTCCACTACCACAAAAAGTTATTGTGGGGATTGTAGAACATGAGGCATACTCCGGAAATTATAAAAAATCTCCCTTTAAATTCACGCATTTTGGACTCCGATGTATTAGCCTTCACATAGATGGCCATAGTTACGGCAGAGACTATGAAATGCTATACAAAGGCGAATATTCTCTATGCTCCCGCCCATTTTACGATTTAATTTCGAACATTGTATCATGTAACAATAACGGTACAGGAATAGATTTGAATTGATATATTGGGAACAGTAACTTGTACACTTGCGACCTTACACCTGATCTTTCTGCTTCTAACAGTTATCATCTCAATATTGTAAGGAAAGGAACCTTATTGCTAAGTTTAACATTTGGTAAAGCTCTGACAAAATCTATATCTGTTATTGTATATTTAGAGCATCCACAGATTATTGAGGTTGATAGAGTAAGAAACATTATCTTGAATTATTAAAAGAAGGATGAAGAAGAAATTCAGTTTATATTTAAGAATCAGAAGAAATTTTTAGGTATATTTGCCATTGATGAGCTCTCATCAGTGAAAATGAGAGCAAATACCGCATTAACCTTTATTACGTCTCCAAGAACTGTAAATTATGGTCACTGGATTACTGTATATTTAAATAAACATAATGAACTTTATTTTATTGACTCATTAAAGTTAGATTTTATACTAGAAGAACATTGTGACTAGTTTTTTAAAAAATAATACTGTTCGAAATATCAAGACACTACCCTTCGCTATACAACCACAAAATTCAAGACTTTGTGATCTGTATTCTATATATTTTGTTTTCAAATTTTTTAAAAAATGTACCCTTTGAAAAATTATAAGTGTATTTAGTGCTAAAAACCTGCTTTTAAATGACTTCATACTCGTGAATAATGTGGAAATACGATAAATAATGCTTTCATGTATATATATATAATATATATATATATATATATATATATATATATATATATATATATATTATATATAATGAATAACTTCTGTAATATTTATAAAAATAAAAATAAATAAAAAATAAAAAATGTTCATTTTATTATATATAATATATATATATATATATATATATATATATATATATATATATATATATATATATATATATATATATATATATATATATATATATATATATATATATATATATATATATATATATATATATATATATATATATATATATATATATATATATATATATA
>SEYY01016585.1:0-7500 GCA_009176605.1 Armadillidium nasatum
ACCGCTGGCTGGGCCAGGCCTATCGCGGATCCGGAGATTATTCCCATCAGTGGCAAGAGCACTCATATGTACTCGTTAACGACTGAGTCATTCGGAGCTATGCAAGGAGAAATCGCTCACATTTCCCGCTCCGGCCAGGCCTCGAACACTGGACCTCTCGTTGCTATCACGAGTGCTCGATCGACTGAGCTACGGAGCCGCTATATATATATATATATATATATATATATATATATATATAATATATATATATATATATATATTATATATATATATATATATATATATATATATATTATATATATATATATATATATATATTATATATATATATATATATATATATATATATATATATAGAGAGAGAGAGAGAGAGAGAGAGAGAGAGAGAGAGAGAGAGATTATATGCCGTTGCTTTGTTTCAGATGTAATAGAGCTCAGTTTAATACTTCCTTTCACCGTCTATTGTAATTTCTTGTAGCTTTATAGACTTGCCGATCTTCGTTTCTCTTGTTTGACTCTGACAAATATATCTTTTCATTTCATTTGCGACTATATTGACTGTTTCTTTTTATATCGTTAAAGACATTATTCCAGGCATTATTTCTCAATGATTCACAATGTTCTTCGTAGTTATTTTTTTGTCTGGTCTTCTCTTTGCCATTGCAGGGTACATTACCGCTTAAAAAAATCTTCCTTTGAGCAAAGTTGAAAATTACGTCGGTGAGTGATGATATTCAATCTACTCATAACTATTTTCATACTTCTTTTGAATGTCATTTGTATGATTGCAACCGAATATACATAAATTGTTCAAGGTAAGTTAATTTAATGATTTTCTCTAAGATAGAGCATTATTTATTGTGAAGCAACGTGCTTATTGACCACTACTTTGGCTTTGCTTTTGTTCTTATAAATAATTTTTTCTCTAGTTCTGTCTTGTTTCACTACCATTCTTTGAAGTTCTTCAAGTGCTGATGATACCAGCACTATCGTAAAGGAATCTTAAGTTATTCATGTACCTTCTATTTATATTTATACCTATATGTTTCTCTTATGATGAAGTAAATAATTTTGATGAAACTTAATCTCGTTTATAAAATTCTTTTGATTTTTACTTTATTAGTCTCCTAAATAATGTAAATTTTGATGAAGTGGTATTATATATACAGTGGAACTCCAATATTCGTCCCCTCCAGTATTCGTCTTTTTCGATATTCGTCCTGTTTTTTCGTCAAAATTTTCTTTCGATATTCGTCGAAAAGTCAATATTCGTCCTACCTACGAAAGCCTATAACCTTAAAAATAAAAACTCAATAACAATCATTGTTTTTCTCATCCAAAAGGTAAATTTCTTTTTAAAATTTTGTGTTTAGCATTTATGTTGGACCACACAGTGCGTATTACGTATTACTTATGGCAGTACGCTGGTTAATATGTACTGTAGTTAAATTGTACAGTGTTTGAAATGATTTCGGAGATTGATTCTAGAGTGAATTTTTTTTTGTTAAAGAATAAATAGGCAAAATTCGAGGCTGGGAACGAATTAATCTATTTTTAGTTAATTCCTATGGGAAAAATTGTTCGATATTCGTCTTTTTCGACATTCGTCATCCACTCAGGAACGGATTAATGACGAATATTGGAGTTCCACTATATATATATATATATATATATATATATATATATTATATATATATATATATATATATATATATATATATATATATATATATATAGTATATATATATATTTAGTTTTATTATATTTTTAGTTTAGTTTTAGATTCCGTGGTGTGAAGTTGTAAAGTTGTGCTTGAACTTAGTGTTAATGAGTTGATTTTATGCTTCTATTTTTATTTTTTTTTTATTTTTTTTTTATACATCGCCACCACTCACGGGTAAAGCCCTATTCAAGGAGGGGGTGTTAGAAGAATAAAAATGAAAATAAAAACCACCCCTTAACGCAAATTTCTTAGGTGAGCGTAGACGCGGGCTTTAATTAAAGAAATTGAGATTAAATTGGAAGGAAATACAGAAGATGGGAGAGAGTTCCACAAAACAGAGGTGGCAGGAAAGAAGGAGGCACCTCAATGGACAAGCCTGGAGTTCCCTATGTCCACGCAAAATTGATGCGCGGACATTGCACCCCTTGTGCTGCGAGGATGCCGTAAAGGTGGAAGAATACGGGTGGATAGTTCCCTCGAGCATTAGCCTCTGTAGTACCTATAGGAAAGAGATAAGGCACCAACATCACGTCGCAAAGATAAAGAGTCAAGAGAATTAGAAAGAGCGGGACAGTTTATAAGTCATTTAGCCTTTGACTCAACCTTATCCAAAAGACGGGTGAAGCCTGAGCCACCCCAGAAATGAGAGCAGTACTCCATACAAGGGTGGATGAGATCCCTGTATAATTGGAGTAATTGCGAGGAAGGAAAAAATTCTCGCAGTCTAAACAGAACTCCCAGCTGATTTGAAGATGCCCTAGCAACCATTGTGATATGAGGTTTCCAAGACATTTTTTTGTTTATGTGAAGGCCAAGGATGTTTATATTGTCAACAGGAGAGATGGGAGAACCATAGAAAGAAATAGAAAAGTTAGGAGGTATCTTTGAGAGGGAGATTTCTAGAAGTTGTTTTAAAAGAGTTGAATTTCATAAGGTAGAGACGACCCCGCTGGAAAATTCTATCCAGATCTTCAAGAATGGAATCGGAAAGATGAAAACAAGAGGCAATTCTAGATGCAAAGGAAGGAGCAGATTTGAAATGAGTGGAAGAATGGAGGGTTGAGTCTTCGGCATATGAATGGACAAGGTTAGATGAACAGCTGAGAAGATCATTAATAAAAAGTAAGAATAGAGTAGGAGACAAAACATAAACGTGAGGAACACCACTTTTGACAGGAAAGGAAGAAGTCGCTCCATCAACAACAGCCGAAATGGAACGATTAGAAAGAAAGCTAAACATAAGTAAGCAAACAGAGAGAAACCCAAAGGAGGGGAGCTTGGAAAGCAGTTACGCATGCCATACCCGGTCAAACGCCTTAGATATGTCAAGCGCCACCTCGCAAGTCTCCCCATGGTCCCTAAGGGAAGACGACCATATATCTGTGAGATATTAAAGTATATCACCAGTAGACCTCGAACGCCGAAAGCCATACTGATGATCAGAAAGAAGGAAATGGGATTCCAGATGATCTAAGAAGAGAGAGTTGAGAAGGGTTTCAAAGATCTTAGATAGAATACAAGTGAGAGCTATAGGGCGATAGTTGGAAGGATCAGAGTGGTTACCTTTCTTTGGAATAGGTTGGACTAATGCGCGCTTCCAATACTGAGGGAAAGTACTAGTATTGAGACATAGAGAGAAAAGTTGCACTCCCTTAAAACTCGGGGAGGGATGCCATCCGGGCAGCTTGCTTTCCTAACGTTCATAGACTTCAGAAGCCCATGCACCTGGTCAAATGAAACCACAGGTAAAAACATGTGACATCTGAAAGGAGAATAAGTAGGAGGAGGATTGTTGGAGTCGTCCAGGGTTGAATTAGAAGAGAACAGGAGGCCGAAGAGATTAGCCTTTTCAGTTGGAGTGTTAGCAACAGAACCATGAGAGCGAATAAGAGCAGGAAAAGAATATTTACAGAAAATGTTGGAGATGTTTTTGGCAAGAGGCCAGAAAGGTTTTTCAGAAGGAGAATTTAGGAGCTCAGCACACCTTCGTTTGGTGAAAGTCCGCTTTGCTCCTCGAAGAATATCCCTGCAACGATTCCGAGCAGAATGAAAATTAGCGAGTGATAGGAGAAGGAGAATTTTTCCACTCTGGATACGCGATGTCTCTATCCTGAATGGCACGAGAATATGCACGATCGAACCATGGATTTTGAGGAGAGATAGATTTACATGAAGAAGGAAAGAACCTGCTCATCCCATCAAAGATTACGGCCCCCACTTTATCGGCAAAGACTGAAGCGTCTTCAGGAACAAAGCAGTCACTCCATTATTATATTATTATATTATCTTATTCGTTATTAAGTGTGTGTGTGTGTGTTCATTGAGTTCTCTCCTTTGTTATTTGTTTTAAATGAAGTTTTAATCAACTGTGGCAATGTTTGCTGCTCCAAATAAGATAATTGTTTCGTTTTAATTTTTTTTTCTCCTTTAACTTTTTAGTTTTAAGTTAATTAGTTGTAGGTAGTATTTATGATATTGCTATTTCATGTTATTTTTTGTTTGTTTTTGTTTTCATAAAGTCAGTTAGTTTATGGTATACTGATAGTTTGTTTTATCGTCCTTTTTCTTAGTTTTATCAATTTCAATAAATTTATTTATTTTTTGTTTTTAAACGGTTTAAAAGTTTCTCTCTTTGGGTGATTATTATTTATATTTATTTATTGTTGTTTGAGTGTGAATTAATGTTCTTGGTTATTGTTCTGAATGGTTTGTCTGAGTGTTCTGGGTCATGGGGATTGGGGTGGGCGCAGGAGTAGGTTTTCTATTGTCTTTGTTAACGTAAGTGGTCTAAGTGCTAATTTCGCATCTGTTGAGCATCACCTTTCTAACTTTCATCCAAACATTCTACTCTGTCTGGAACCCAGTTATCCTTCTCTAGTAAACTAAATATCTCTAGCTATAATTTATTTTATAACTTTCGCCTTAAGGGTGTGATCTGTGCGTGTATAAACATTGACACTCCAGTATCACGTCTCGAAACTGTTGAATCTCCTAATTTCGATGTTTTTAGGCTTAAAATCTTTCTTCCTACTACTACAATTATCTTGTGCTTCTGCTACAGTTCCCCTGTTCCCCTAGCGAAAAAGATTTTCCTTTTTTTTTTTTAAATACTAACTACCTCTCACGAGACTATTACATCTTCCCATCCAAATGCTGGAGTCCTGCATTTAGGGGATATCAAAGTATACCACACTGAGTGGTTGGGCTCCTCTCATATTGATACAGGTAGGGAGGAGGCTAAATCCTTCAGTATTCTTATCGATCTACAGCAATAGATTAGTGAACCTACACACTTCCCAGATCGTACAAACCAATTCTTAAACACGCTTGACTTGTGCTTTACCACTACTCCTTTTCGTTATAATTAACCAAAATCTTATAGCTCTTAAATATAACAATTTCTCTCCAGCATCTCCAACCCGCTCTGAACGTACTTTCTGGCACTTTCATCTGGCTAATTGGCGGAGCCATGATATCTGATGGAATAAGGAGGTTCATTACCTCTTCAACTAAATCCTTCTCTCCCCAAAATCCATGATTTGATGGCGCCTGCTCTCGTGCCATTCAGGAGAGAGACAATGCGTATCGAGCGTGGAAAAATTCCTCTTCTCCTATGACTATTTCTAATTTTCATTCTGCTCGGAAGAGTTGCAGGGATTTACTTCGACAAAAGGAAGTGAGATGACCTCCTTAGTTCTCCTACTGATAAAAATTTCTGGCCTCTTGACAAAACTATCTCTAATAACTTTTGCAAATCTTCCTTTCCTCCTCTTATTCTAACTGATGGATCTGTAGCTAACACTCCTACTGAAAAGGCCAATCTCTTCGGTCTCTTTTTTTTTTTATCTAATTCTACCCTGGCATGATTCCGGCATCCCTCCTCCTACTTCTTCTTATTTCAGGTGTTTCATGACTTTACCCGTGATTTCATATGATCAGGAGCATGGAATCCTGAAATCTATGAACATAAGGAAGGCAAGTGGCCCGGATGGCATTCCTCCTCTTGTTTTGAGGGAGTGTGCTTCCGAGCTGGTTGGTGCCTGTCCTCGTTCAACTCTACCCTCTATGGTTTAATACTAATACTTTTCCTCTGTGCTGGAAGCGCGCATATGTTCAACCGATCCCGAAAAAGGTAACCGCCCTGAACCTTCTAACTATCGCCCTATAGCTCTTACTTGCATTCTACCCAAAGTCTTTGAAACTCTCCTCAACTCCTACTTCTTTGATCATTTGGATCTCACTCCCTTCTTTCAGATCACCAGCATGGCTTTCGAAGCTCGAGATCTACTAGTGACATACTTTTATTCTTCTCCCCTTTGAGACTACAGGGAGTCTTGTGTGGTGGCGCTTGATATATCAAAGGCTTTTGACAGGTGACGCTTCTCTCTAAGCTTCTTTCCTTTGAGTTTCCTCCTTCTCTTTGCTTACTTATGTCTAGTTTTCGCTCAAATTGCTCCATATCAGCCCTTATTGACCGAACGAGTTCTTCTTCTTTTAACTATTAATTGCGGTGTTCCTCAGGGTTCTGTTATATCTCCTACTTTATTCTTACTTTTCATCAACGACATCCTCAGCTGTACTTCTCTGTTCAATGTTCATTCTTATGCCGACGACTCAAATCTCCATTCTTCTACTCATTTCAAATCTGCTCCCTCTCTTACTTCTAGAGTTGCTTTTCGTCTTCAACTTTCCGATTCCATTCTTGCCGATCTGGATGGGATTTTCCGAAGGAGCCACAGCAACCTTTTGAAATTCAACTTTTTGAAAACTCAACTTCTTCACATCTCTTTCTCAAAAACACCTCCCAACTTTCCTATCTCCTTCAACGGCTCTCCCGTCTCACCTATGAAGAAAAAATATTCTTAATCTGAACATAAACAATAAATCATATCACAACGGTTGCTAAGGTGGTCTCTAAAAAAGCAGGGCGTTCTGTTCAGATTGCGAGAATTTTTTTCTTCTGAACAGTTACTTCAATTATATAAGGTTCTTATCCATTCATGTATGGAGTACTGTTCTCTCATTTGGGGTGGTTCCGGTTCCACCCTTCTTTTGGATAAGGTTGAGTCTAAGTCTAAAAGACTAATATACCGTCCCATACTTTCAAGCTCTCTTGTCTCTCTTTCTTTGCGACCGACGTGACGTTGGCGCACTTTCTCTTTTCTATAGGTAATACAACGGCAGGTGCTCGAGGGAGTTGACCTTTCGCATTCCACCACCATTGCGTCGCCCTCGTACCACAAAGGGTTCCTTGCTAGCACATGAATTTTGTGTGAACATATCAAACTCTAGATTTGCACATTGTGGTACCTTCTTCTTTCTAGGCACCTCTGTTCTGTGGAAATCTCTACCTTCGTCTGTTTTTCCTGCTGCATTTAATATACCTCTCTTTAAATCCTCTGTCTGCGCCCACTTGAGATCTACGTTAGGTTGGAGACTGTGTGAGTTTTCTTTTGTATTTTAATTATACCCCCTACTTGAAAAGGGCTCTTCCCGTAAGTGGCGGTAACATTAAAAAAAATATACAGATACATAGTTTCCCAATATCTTGAACATATGTATATATATATATATAAATTTATTATTCCCAAAGAATCAAGTGTGTTTTCATAACCTATAAAAGTCACCCAAAGAGTCCTCTTATGTCTTTCCATTATTCGTGTTACATTTCATTTTATAATATTGCTTTTTCTTCCGACTTTAAGGTTAAGTTGTTTTGCAATGTTAGTTATTATTTTCGTAATTGATTTGCATAAGGTTAATTGGTCTATAAT
>SEYY01016586.1:0-19515 GCA_009176605.1 Armadillidium nasatum
TACCAGGAAAATTCAATCACATTAGTGACTTTTTATCAAGATGTGTTCCTGAAAATACAGAAAGTTTAGAGTTAGATGAAGATATAGTGCCACATGGATTCCAAGTCAAGGAGATAAAAGGAGGTGGTAATGCTTTGTTTATTGCATTGGCAATATTTCTGTTTGAAGATGAAAAATCACACAAAGTAATTCGAGAAAAGGCTGTGAATGAAGTGAAAAATAATTTGAAAACATATGGTTTAGTGAAGAATGCGCAAGTAAATCAAAATTTATCTAGAATGGCAACATCTGGTACAATGGTTAGTGCTGAAGTAATAGAAGGCTTGTGCAAGGTTGTACAATATCAGTATTAGAATTTACCATAGTAAAGAACAATATGTTTCATACAATGAGAATGATAATTCATCAACTAGAAAGTGTTGTTTGTTAAGTACGCATGGGGTTCATTTTGATCTGCTACAAGAATTGTCAAACCATGTGGAAGAAAGGCAAATTGAAGTAATAAATTTAATAAATCTAAGTATGGAAATGGAAGAAGTAGATTTGAAAGAAATTGTATTGTTTGAATTAGAGGAAGATGATGATGAAGAAGTGGAGGTGCGGGAAGGAAATGCAGAAGAGGAGATGCAGGAGGGAAATACGGAAGAGGATTTGAATAATAACACCACAAATTCAGATAGTGAGGAAGAAGAAATTGAAATACCCGAATTACCACAATTAAGATCCAAATTAAAGTATATGAAGGATGAAGAAAACCTAGAGAAAGAGATCAAGAACAGACAGAAAAAAGGAAAATTTATTGAAACAATTAAAATTGATTTTAGATGAAAAACAAGCGGAAGAAGAGCGAGTAAATGAAATGAAGAAAATTCATTATTTAAAACCATATATACGTTTTATTAAACAAATTTATGAAAAACAAGAAATCGTATATATAAAATATCAGGATAAAGAGCTTCCATTAATAGGTTATGAGGATGTAAAAGACTTATTGATTGATTATTCACAAGAGGCACTTATCATCCAGGTCGAGACAAAATGTTAAGTAAAATTAAATGAAATAGCGTGGAATCCAAATAATAGAAGGTTTATGCGAACAGATTACTAGAATTTGTGTGAAATGCCAACAAAGAAAGTTGCTTCCTGCCAGACAGAAGAAACCACCTATGTGGAAAGTACAAGCTAGAAAGCCATTTGACATTGTAGCCATTGACTTAATGGAATTGCCAGAAACCAAACAAGAAAATAAGTATGCACTTGTTGGAGTAGATGTTTATTCGAAATGGGTGGCAGCTGTGGCAATACCAAATAAAACAGCTAACACAGTTTTGAGAGCATTTAGAGGAATGATAGGAACCTTTTTGAAAGACCCGTTAGAAATTCAGTCGGATAATGGTAGTGAGTTCACAAATAAAAGTTTTAAAGAATTTTTAGCACAAAAGGGAATTAGGCACAAACAAACTGTTGCCAATATGCCGCAAACCAATGGTATAGTGGAAAGAGTGAATCAAACATTATTAAACATGTTTCGAATGATTGATAACATTGAAGAATGGGATGATCATTTGGGAGATATAGTGGCAGTGTACAATCACACATATCATAGAGATCTTGGACAAACCCCAGCAGGACTGTTTTTGAATAATGTAAATAAGAAACCAGTGACAGAGCCAGTATGGAACAAGGGTCATTCTGAATATATGCCATTTAAAGTTGAGGAATTAGTGTTGAAAAAGAAGATATTTAAGGGACACCATATAATGAATAAGCTATCTGAAAAGTATCAAGGCCCATACCGAATCATTCGAGTCTATGAAAATAAGATCATGTATGATATACAACACAAATATAGGCAAACTATATTATATAGGATCCATCATAAACATTTAAAAAGGTGGTACGAAACCCCAGTTGATTTGAAAGAACTGAACGAAGAGGCAAAATCTGAAAACAGTGAGTTGAATGAATCTGGCGATGAATTTGAAGGATTTACTAAAGAAGACAATCAAGGTATTTTTCAGATTAATTGGAAGAAATTCGAAAACTTAAATATTCAATTGACTAAATACTCTAAGCCTAAAGAAGACAATAGTAAAATAAATGAGGAAATAGAGAGTAGTTACGTAAGTTCTGAACAATTCCAAATATTTTGACACTTATAATTTAGAATCATGGATACAAGAGGAATTGAATTTACCAAGAGGAAGTAATAATGCATCAATTGTAAGTAATGTGTCTTCAAATTCAAGTTTTTCTGGTTTTGGATTGATTTCGGATACTAGTAATAATAATTATTAACATTGAACGGAAATCTGTACACAGACACCCCTAATACTTTGCAATACAACCTAGGATAAAGTAAACCATTAATAGTAAGTATACTTAAGGAAGGGGGTGTAGTAGGTCCCCCAAGGATAAAAGGAGATCATTAAACTTGTAAGTATTTTTGTGCTTTTTGAAAGGTTTTTGGACAAAATGTAAAGTAATATTCAAAGTTCTTGTGTAAAATTTAGAGTTGTTTATATAAATTATTCAATTAAAATACAAAGTAAGAAATATATTGAAATAAATTAAGAAACAGAGCCTAAGTTCAATAGTATAAAATTTGCATTACCTAAGAAATAAATTATAAAGTTAGTAGAAGAAATATGATAGGTTAATTTGTTGAATAAAATTAAAGTAAACATCTAGATTGATTATCCTAAAATATAAAAATTTAAGATATTTTATATATAGGCAGGCCTAGATAAGAACATTCAAGATGGCAGAAGTTTAAAATATATAAAATTTTGTTTACAGTTTGAAAGGTCAGAAGAAAAGGAAGAAGAGGAAAAAACCATAGTTAAACAACATTTGAAAGGAATCTCTGAGCTCTGATTGGTTGTTGGACTCGCGGAAGGATACGATCGGGAATTATGAGGGTTGAACAGCATATTCTAGAAGGAGAGAGGCCATTGTTTTTTTGACTTCATAGCAATCACTTGTTTGTGAAAATTAAGAATTTGTTTTTGGAAAATTTAAAACTTTGAATATTATATAAGGGTGATTTAAAAAGATATAAAAGATATACACTATACTATAGTATTTTATTAATAGTGAGTCAATAGACTTAGGCATATTTTGCTTATTATTATATAGTCATTAGACCTAATTGGAAGAAAATCATTAGATTTTTATTATTGAAAGAAGGTCTTTAGACTTTTGTTTTTGTTTATTGTTTAAGTCCCTAGACTTCTTTTCATATTGAAAGGAGGTCCATAGACTTCTATAGTTATAATTTAAGTTAAAAGAATTTAGTATTTAATTTTGTTGAGTAATTGAATATTAACTTTTATAGTTAATATAACTTAATACTGATTGCAAAACTTTAATTATTTATTGGAATTTAGCATTTATTTAGTATTCAGTGAGAATTAAGTTTAATTTAAATATTTATTGGAATTTAGCATTTAGTTAGCATTTAGTTGTGAATTAAGTTTAATTATTAAAAGTTAAGAATTATTTGAAGATTATATTTATTTACTTTTAGTTAACTTTAATTGGATATTAACTTTTATAGTTAATATAACTTAAGATTTGATTTAAGAATTTAATTATTTATTGGAATTTAGCATTTATTTAACATTTAGTGTGAATTAAGTTTAATTATTAAAAGTTAAGAATTATATTTAAGACATTTCATTTATTTAGTTAACTTTAATTAGATATTAACTTTTATAGTTAATTTAACTTAAGATTTGATTGAAGACTTTAAATATTTATTGGAAGTTAGCATTTATTTAACATTTATTAGTGTGAATTAAGTTTAATTATTAAAAGTTGAGAATTATATTTAAGACATTTCATTTATTTAGGTAACTTTAATTGAACATTGACTTTTATAGTTGATATAACTTGATATTTAGTTCAAGACTTTGATTATTTATTGGAAATTTAACATTTAGTTGAGAATTAAGTTTAATTTTTAAATGTTAACAGTTGTTTGAAGATTATATTAGTCACATTTAATTTATTTAGGTAACTTTAATTGAATATTCACTTTTATAGTTAATATAACTTAATCTTTAGTTCAAGATTTTGATTTTTGATTTTAAGTTTGGCATTTAGTTGAGAATTAGGATTTATTATTGAAGGTTAAGAGTGGTTTGAAGATTTTATTTGTATCATTTGAAACATTAATAATAAGATAGTTTTGTTTCTTGTATTGATTTTCCTCTTCCTGGTACATCTATGAATTGATTATTGTCTAGTTGATTATTTGATTAAAAGTAAATAAGGTAAAATTAATAGCAAACTTTATTAAAAGGATAGTAAAGTTAAAACACTCATTATTTATTCAAATTACATTAGACAAAGTATAAACTTGAGAGATTAAATAAAATAAGAAAGAAATAAGATAGATAATTGAAACAATTAATAGAAGGAAAGGTTTATATTTGATTTATTAAAATATTTTGAATCCATATTTTGCTAACATATAATTAGATTGTTCAGGAGGTGATCTGAGTAGAGAGTACTTGAAGATAACTGGTTCTTGAATAAAGAGAGAAAGAGAACATCTGCTCTAGACACATAATAAACAAAAGCAGCTGAAACAGAAAAAAGGGATATAATACTTGTATTTGAAACACAACGCAATATTTATGATTATAGTTATTCGGAAAATTGTGTCATAACAAACTGGGAGAAAAGACACTACAGTAATAAAAGGAGGTAAGCTTGTAAGTATTTTTGTGCTTTTGAAAGATTTTTGGACAAAATTTCAAGTAACATTCAAAGTTGTTGTGTAAAATTTAGAGTTAAGTTTATACAAATTATTGAATTAAAATATAAAGTAAGCAAAACATTAAATACATTAAGAAACAGAGCCTAAGTTAACAATAGTATAGTATAAAATTTGTATCAACTAAGAAATAAATTATAAAGGTAATATAAGAAATATAATAAATTCATTTGTTGAATAAAGTTAAAGTAAAATTCTAGATTGATTATCATAAAATATAAGGAATTAAGATATTTTATATATATATAGGCAGGCTTAGATAAGAACATTCAAGATGGCAGATGTTTAAACTATATATAATTTTGTTTACCAGTTTTAAAAGGTCAGAAGAAAAGAAAGAAGAGGAAAAAACCATAAACCATAGTTAAACAACATTTGAAAGGAATCTCTGAGCTCTGATTGGTTGTTGGACTCGCGGAAGGATACGATCGGGAATTACGAGGGTTGAACAGCATATTCTAGAAGGAGAGAGCGCCATTGTTGTATTTGACTTCATAGTAGTCACTTGTTTGTGAAAATTAAGAATTTGTTTTTGGAAAATTTAAAACTTTGAATATTATATAAGGGTGATTTAGTAAAGATATAAAAGATATACATTATACTATAGTATTTTATTAATAGTGAGTCAATAGACTTAGGCATATTTTGCTTATTATTATATAGTCATTAGACCTAATTGAAAGAAAATCATTAGATTTTTTATTATTATTGAAAGAAGGTCTTTAGACTTTTGTTTTTGTTTATTGTATAAGTCCCTAGACTTCTTTTCATATTGAAAGGAGGTCCATAGACTTCTATAGTTATAATTTAAGTTAAAAGGAATTTAGTATTTAATTTTGTTGAGTAATTGAATATTAACTTTTATAGTTAATATAACTTAATACTGATTGCAAAACTTTAAATATTTATTGGAGATTTAACATTTAGTTGAGAATTAAGTTTAATTTATTTTAAATTTAGATTTAGTTAGCATTTAGTTGTGAATTAAGTTTAATTATTAAAAGTTAAGAATTATTTGAAGATTATATTTATTTACTTTTAGTTAACTTTAATTGGATATTAACTTTTATAGTTAATATAACTTAAGATTTGATTTAAGAATTTAATTATTTATTGGAATTTAGCATTTATTTAGCATTTAGTGAGAATTAAGTTTAATTATTAAAAGTTAAGAATTATATTTAAGACATTTCATTTATTTAGTTAACTTTAATTGGATATTAACTTTTATAGTTAATATAACTTAAGATTTGATTTAAGACTTTAAATATTTATTGGAATTTAGCATTTATTTAGCATTTATTATTTAGTGTGAATTAAGTTTAATTATTAAAAGTTAAGAATTATATTTAAGACATTTCATTTATTTAGGTAACTTTAATTGAATATTGACTTTTATATATAGTTGATATAACTTGATATTTAGTTCAAGACTTTGATTATTTATTGGAAATTTAACATTTAGTTGAGAATTAAGTTTAATTTTTAAAGGTTAACAGTTGTTTGAAGATTATATTAGTCACATTTAATTTATTTAGGTAACTTTAATTGAATATTCACTTTTATAGTTAATATAACTTAATCTTTAGTTCAAGATTTTGATTTTTGATTTTAAGTTTGGCATTTAGTTGAGAATTAGGATTTATTATTGAAAAGTTAAGAGTGGTTTGAAGATTTTATTTGTATCATTTGAAACATTAATAATAAGATAGTTTTGTTTCTTGTATTGATTTTCCTCTTCCTGGTACATCTATGAATTGATTATTGTCTAGTTGATTATTTGATTAAAAGTAAATAAGGTAAAATTAATAGCAAACTTTATTAAAAGGATAGTAAAGTTAAAACACTCATTATTTATTCAAATTACATTAGACAAAGTATAAACTTGAGAGATTAAATAAAATAAGAAAGAAATAAGATAGATAATTGAAACAATTAATAGAAGGAAAGGTTTATATTTGATTTATTAAAATATTTTGAATCCATATTTTGCTAACATATAATTAGATTGTTCAGGAGGTGATCTGAGTAGAGAGTACTTGAAGATAACTGGTTCTTGAATAAAGAGAGAAAGAGAACATCTGCTCTAGACACATAATAAACAAAAGCAGCTGAAACAGAAAAAAGGGATATAATACTTGTATTTGAAACACAACGCAATATTTATGATTATAGTTATTCGGAAAATTGTGTCATAACAAACTGGGAGAAAAGACACTACAGTAATAAAAGGAGGTAGTAGGTCCCCCAAGGATAAAAGGAGATCATTAAACTTGTAAGTATTTTTGTGCTTTTTGAAAGGTTTTTGGACAAAATGTAAAGTAATATTCAAAGTTCTTGTGTAAAATTTAGAGTTGTTTATATAAATTATTCAATTAAAATACAAAGTAAGAAATATATTGAAATAAATTAAGAAACAGAGCCTAAGTTCAATAGTATAAAATTTGCATTACCTAAGAAATAAATTATAAAGTTAGTAGAAGAAATATGATAGGTTAATTTGTTGAATAAAATTAAAGTAAACATCTAGATTGATTATCCTAAAATATAAAAATTTAAGATATTTTATATATAGGCAGGCCTAGATAAGAACATTCAAGATGGCAGAAGTTTAAAATATATAAAATTTTGTTTACAGTTTGAAAGGTCAGAAGAAAAGGAAGAAGAGGAAAAAACCATAGTTAAACAACATTTGAAAGGAATCTCTGAGCTCTGATTGGTTGTTGGACTCGCGGAAGGATACGATCGGGAATTATGAGGGTTGAACAGCATATTCTAGAAGGAGAGAGGCCATTGTTGTTTTTGACTTCATAGCAATCACTTGTTTGTGAAAATTAAGAATTTGTTTTTGGAAAATTTAAAACTTTGAATATTATATAAGGGTGATTTAGTAAAGATATAAAAGATATACACTTATACTATAGTATTTTATTAATAGTGAGTCAATAGACTTAGGCATATTTTGCTTATTATTATATAGTCATTAGACCTAATTGGAAGAAAATCATTAGATTTTTATTATTGAAAGAAGGTCTTTAGACTTTTGTTTTTGTTTATTGTTTAAGTCCCTAGACTTCTTTTCATATTGAAAGGAGGTCCATAGACTTCTATAGTTATAATTTAAGTTAAAAGAATTTAGTATTTAATTTTGTTGAGTAATTGAATATTAACTTTTATAGTTAATATAACTTAATACTGATTGCAAAACTTTAATTATTTATTGGAATTTAGCATTTATTTAGTATTCAGTGAGAATTAAGTTTAATTTAAATATTTATTGGAATTTAGCATTTAGTTAGCATTTAGTTGTGAATTAAGTTTAATTATTAAAAGTTAAGAATTATTTGAAGATTATATTTATTTACTTTTAGTTAACTTTAATTGGATATTAACTTTTATAGTTAATATAACTTAAGATTTGATTTAAGAATTTAATTATTTATTGGAATTTAGCATTTATTTAACATTTAGTGTGAATTAAGTTTAATTATTAAAAGTTAAGAATTATATTTAAGACATTTCATTTATTTAGTTAACTTTAATTAGATATTAACTTTTATAGTTAATTTAACTTAAGATTTGATTGAAGACTTTAAATATTTATTGGAAGTTAGCATTTATTTAACATTTATTAGTGTGAATTAAGTTTAATTATTAAAAGTTGAGAATTATATTTAAGACATTTCATTTATTTAGGTAACTTTAATTGAACATTGACTTTTATAGTTGATATAACTTGATATTTAGTTCAAGACTTTGATTATTTATTGGAAATTTAACATTTAGTTGAGAATTAAGTTTAATTTTTAAATGTTAACAGTTGTTTGAAGATTATATTAGTCACATTTAATTTATTTAGGTAACTTTAATTGAATATTCACTTTTATAGTTAATATAACTTAATCTTTAGTTCAAGATTTTGATTTTTGATTTTAAGTTTGGCATTTAGTTGAGAATTAGGATTTATTATTGAAGGTTAAGAGTGGTTTGAAGATTTTATTTGTATCATTTGAAACATTAATAATAAGATAGTTTTGTTTCTTGTATTGATTTTCCTCTTCCTGGTACATCTATGAATTGATTATTGTCTAGTTGATTATTTGATTAAAAGTAAATAAGGTAAAATTAATAGCAAACTTTATTAAAAGGATAGTAAAGTTAAAACACTCATTATTTATTCAAATTACATTAGACAAAGTATAAACTTGAGAGATTAAATAAAATAAGAAAGAAATAAGATAGATAATTGAAACAATTAATAGAAGGAAAGGTTTATATTTGATTTATTAAAATATTTTGAATCCATATTTTGCTAACATATAATTAGATTGTTCAGGAGGTGATCTGAGTAGAGAGTACTTGAAGATAACTGGTTCTTGAATAAAGAGAGAAAGAGAACATCTGCTCTAGACACATAATAAACAAAAGCAGCTGAAACAGAAAAAAGGGATATAATACTTGTATTTGAAACACAACGCAATATTTATGATTATAGTTATTCGGAAAATTGTGTCATAACAAACTGGGAGAAAAGACACTACAGTAATAAAAGGAGGTAAAACAATAGTAGTTAATACTGTAGTACAAGGCTACGACATAATATATTATATATATATATATATATATATATATTCATGGCAATGCAGAAATATTTTTTTTATCTATAGAAACTACAAACACAAAATTAACAAAACACAACTAAGGACATCCTAATAAAAATATAAAGTTTGGCAATATTTTCCATTTTTATTAATATATTTTTAATAAATATCAAAATATTTTATATCTTTTTCTATGTATGGTAATACTTTAGTGATGCGGGCCCGAATATTTTTCCTTTCTCAGCTTAACTACAAAAGGAAATATGATTTCTTTTTTTATGGTTAATTGACGAATGACAAATGATATTGTAAGAAAGAAAAAAAAAATTTAAAACTAATAATAATAATTATTTTTCCAATTTGATATCAATAAGATTGTCTGCCGAAAGTGTAAAAATATCCTTTGACTATTTTGGCCAAGTTGCTATTATGACTAGATTTTAAAAGATTTGGAAGCTAAAAATGTAAATAATAGTATATATATATATTATATATATATATATATATATATATATAATATATATATATATATATATATATATATATATATATATATATATATATATATATATATATATATAAATAGAGAGAGAGAAGTGAAAATTTTAAAATTTTATAGTGAAAATTTTATCACCACTACTCAGAGATGATAAAAACTATGAACTACTATGTTCTGAATACACACACACACAAAAAAAAAATCAGATCCATTTTTGTTTTTGTAGTTAGGCTGAGTAGAAAAAAAAAATTGATACTCGACTCCAAAGAATCACCACCACCAATCATGGGTCGGGGCAGTGCCCCCCCATACCCCCTGACTCATGAGCGGTGGTGATATAAAATTTTTATTTATATTGCTTCCCTATATATAAATATATATAATATATTAATATATATATATATTATATATATATATATATATATATATATATATATATATATATATATATATATATATATATATATATATATTTATTTAACTATTATTTCCATTTTTCGCTTCATGATCTTTTAAAATTAGTCATATTAGCAACCTGGTCAAAATAGTCAAAGGACAGTTTCCCTTGTATTAGCACTGTGTATACACTTTTGGCAGATGATCATCTGACATCATATTAAAAAAATAATTATTTTCATTAGTTTTACAATATTTTTTTTTTTTTTTAACAAAATTGTCAATTTAATCACTAAAAAAAATCAGATCCATTTCATTTTCATAGTTATGCTAGGAAGGAAAAAAAAATTTGGGCCAATGTCACTAAAGTATTACCTTATATATTAACTGTGAAGTCCAAGCATCTTTACTGATGACCACCTAGTTTCATATATTTATACATCTATTTTTAATATCTTAATGTAATAATCTCTTCAATCTATAAATACTATAGGGGCAGTATTTACTGCATAATTATCATTTTTCCTAACAAAAAATTTAATCTTAATAGTAAGTAAAAAAAAAAAAAAAAAATCCCTTACCATCATCAATATTCTATTTCTAAGAATGTGAAATACTCCAAGTAATTAAAAGCTAACAAGCCTTTCATAAACATTACAAGGCTATTAACTTTGCCATCCTGGAATAATCATAATAATATATATATATATATATATATATATATATATATATATATATATATATATATATATATATATATATATATATATATATATATATATATATATATATATATATATATATATATATATATATATATATATATATATATATAGCTGTTACTTGACAAGCACAGTAGACTAATAAATTATCGTACCCTACTATACTTGTAAAAAAAAATACTTTTTTGGTTTAGTGTCTACAAATACATCTGATATTGTAACGAATTTTTTTATTTTCTAAATTTTGGTAAGCTAGATCATAAATCTGATAACGAAATTTAACCAAAGAATTTAAGAATTTACTTAAACTATGCTAGGGTTAACTCTATATTAATATTGATGTAGGTCAACCAGCAAATTATATATTTCATATATTCACATACATATTATAACTACATTTTATGAAGCAATCAAATAACATTTTGTCTTTATTTGATTCCCAATTGAGGAATTTAAAATACGAGGCGAAAACATTCAAACACCGTCAACAAAAATGTCCGACACTTTTTCATTTTAGGAGTCAAATGTTTACAGTGCGAAACAGAATTTTAAAACTCCTCAAAAGCAACTAAATAATAATAAATTTGAGCTATTTTATATTTTTACATGTTCTCACAACACTCTTAAACAATGTCTTTTCGTTTTAAATAAATTGGATAACTGAAACTTATATAAAACTTTGAAATTGACAGGACATGTCGCATAAATCCCATTGACTCCCATGTTATTTGAAGCCAATGTTATGACTCCTATTGTGACGTCATGAATCTTAGACCCAGGCCTTCTAATCTAGAAGGCCTTGGCAAAAGTGAGCGCTCGCTAAAATTCGAATACGTCAATTTTATTGGTAGAAAATAAGCAGCCAATCACCAAGGTCTTAGATGGAGTTGATGACGTAGCGATCCTCTCGATTTTCTGAACGCTAAAATTTGATCACAACAAGACAAACTTTCGAAAAAACTGATGAAATCAGACACCCATAAGTAAATTTTGACGCACCGTACATTATTATTATATATATATATATATATATATATATATATATATATATATATATATATATATATATATATATATATATATATATATATATATATATATATATATATATATATATATATATATATATATATATATATATATATATATATATATATATATATATATATATATATATATATATATATATATATTATATATAGCGAAGTGTGGCCGCCTCAACAGGGGTGGTCAGGGGGTGAGAAGGTAAAAAAAAAAAAGGTATATATATATATATATATATATATATATATATATATATATATATATATATATATATATATATATATATATATATATATATATATATATATATATATATATATATATATATATATATATATATATATATATATATATATATATATATATATATATATATATATATATAGGGTAATTTAAACCAGAATTCATAATTACTTTGACAATGCATTAATTATACATTTATTTAGCCTATTTAATACATATTACACATAAAAAAATAAATAAAAAAAGGCAGGAAAACAGAATTAAAAGCTAATTATTTAAACATGGAATATGGCGTACGCCACTTCTATTGTTTACAAAAACGCCACAAAAGCCATTTAAGCGCAACCGAGCGCCCGTACCCCATAGTCCTTCAACGAGCGAAAAGATGGCTCAATTTTTTGAAATATTTATGACGATGATTATGTCGTCGGCACCGAACTATGACGTCACACTCACAGAAGGTTGAGAAAAAACGGTTATCAGCCAAAAAGCCAGCGATCCGCTCGCCTTTGCTCGGTTTCTGAACGCAGCTATTTTGATGTGATCTCTAGGGATTAAAGTTCATTTTCACAGAATCTTTTGATTTTAGAAGAGGTATTGTCCACAGTTTACGACATGGAGAGAGTACAACGTCGAGCAACAAGGATGATTTCTGGCTTTGAAAATAAGAGCTATGAAGAGAGGTTGAAGGAGTTAGGAATGTTCTCGGTTGAAAGGAGATTTCTCAGAGAGGATATGATACAAGTTTACAAAATATTTGCATCTGGCAGTAATACAGAGATTAAAAATACTTTATAGTGGACCATGGAAAAGTAACTAGAGGACATGATAAGAAAATTAAAAAGAAGCCATGCCATCTCGATCTAAAAAAATACTCTTTCAGTAATAGAGTTGTTAATTTTTGGAATGACTTGCCACAAGAGATTGTTGACTGTGATTCTCTTGTCAAATTTAAAAGGGGGCTAGATAGATATATGGATGGTTTAGGTATTATATAATATAACTTGACTAAGCCAAATTGGCAAGTATATATGAATTTTTAGATTAACAGATCAACCTATGACTAAGCCTAATGGCAGTTTTTTTTGTAGTGGGTGATGGTTCATTTAATATTGCATGTATAATTGGGCTTAGTTTTACTTTTATCTTTGCATGAATGAACTGATAACTAGGGATGGGATAGACCTAGTCTTTTGTGCATGTATTAGTATTGTTATTGTTATTATTTGTTTGGACTGGGACAGTCTCAATATTCCCTTGTGGCTTCTAACTGTCTCTATTTTCCTATGTTCCTATGATATGATTCATAAATATGAAATCAAAAACTGAAATCTTTGTTTCAAGTCAGAAGAATTAATTTTTAAATTTTGTAAAAGAAGTTCACAATTTTCCATTTATTCTTCATCTTAATACTTGAAAAGATTCTTTGGTATCTTTTTGAGCAACCAAACAGTTCAATCTCTAATTCCATAGGGTAAAAAATATAAGTGGAGGAAATATTTTATTTAATTTAGACGACAGTTAATTAAGTAAGTATAGATCCTGAAACATCGTCAATTTAATCGATTATTTCGAAGTATTCTAAATAATTAAGAAAGCTAATCTTGCATAGCTTTTTTTAAGTAACATATTAGAAATGAAACCTCTTTTCTTGAAGCTGACATAAATGATGCCTCAAGCCTTACATCATTTCTTATAAAATCTGTTATTGCATTCTAAATCCCACAATAAATTTATAATTAATTTAACAAAAAGTGCTCAGAAGGTTATTGAAAGAAAATTTTGTAAAATACAGAGCTTTATATGTAAAAAAAAAAAAAAAAAAAAAAAAAAAAAAAAAAAAAAAATAAATAATAATATAATAATATTATAAAGGTAGCTCTACCCCTCTTTTGGTGGGTTTTATTCAATGAATCCAGACACACACACACACATATATATATTATATAATATTATTTTTTTTTTTTTTTTTTTTTTTTTTTTTTTTTTTTTTTTATATTATATATATATATATATATATATATATATATATATATATATATATATATATATATATATATATATATATATATATATATATATATATATATATATATATATATATATGTGTGTGTGTGTGTGTGTGTGTATCCTGTGGGCAAAGTCCGAAGGCCTACCAATTTCCACCGGAGTTAGAAAAATAACAGATCCTGGTCGTTAAAGGCCGACATGTCCCAATACACGGCGTTTGAAAGTGTGTAAATCAAAGAAAGTTGGGAAAACAGATAAAAGGAGTGCCTTTCAGACTTTACCAGTAGAGTACATGTAAGATTGAGCATAGGGGTTAAATCTGGGGTCAGACAGTTGGACAGACAAAGGATGAGACTGTGTAGAAAGATGTGTGGCAAGAGCCCTTCTCAATGGAGGAGATATGCGACAGGAAAGTTCTGAAGAGCAGTGTCCATTGTAATAGTGATAGTATAGAGAGAGAGTAATGCAACAATTCGATGGGCAGAAAGAGTTGGAGAGAATTAGTTAGAGTGGAAGAGTTGATAAAACGAAAAGCCCTAGACTCCACCTTCTCAAGGAGTGCTGAATGAGTGGAATAACTACAGATGTGTGATTCGTACTCTATACAGGGACGATAAAAGCTCATATACAGACAAGCAAATGGGGTGTTTTGAAGAAATTAAGAAGGCTCCTCAAAACATCCAACCTCTTAGAAGCTTGTTTAGAAAGATAAGTAATGTGAAATTTCCAAGTACGATTACTAGAAAAAGAAACATCGAATATATTAAGGACGAATGAAGGGTTGGTTTGTGTTATTTCAAAGATGCCATAGTTGTGTTGAAGGTTATGTCGAGTAGAGAGATGGAGGAATTAAGTTTTTGAGGCATTGAAAACAACCATGTTTTCTCTACCTCAATTTGAAATACGAGAAAGATCAGAGGTTAGTTGTTCCAAGTTAATTATTCTAGCTTCAATAAACTGCTATTGGGATCGGGGTCATTGAAACTGAAAGGGGTATTGAAGGGTGAAGTCATCACCATAGGAGTGGATAGGTGATGAAGTAATAGATAGAAGGTCATTAATGAAAAGTAGGAAAAGTGAGGGGATAGAGCAGAACCCTGAGGAACACTACTATTAATAGATTTAAAGGATGAACGATGGCCGTCTGCAACAGCAGCTATAGAACGACCTGAAAGCTAATCAGTGAGAAGACCACAGAAATATGGATAGATTCCGAAAGAAGGAAGTTTAGAAATCAAAGTTTTGAAGGCTTTCGATATGCCCAGCGCCGACAGCAAAAGATTCACCGAAATGCCTAAGAGCGGAAGACCAAGAATCAGATAGAAGGGAAAAAAGAAAACTAGTAGAGCGCTTCTTACGAAAACAATACTGGCGATCAGAGATAAGATTAGAAGAATTGAGATGTTTCTAAATCTTCTTGTTAAGAATGATTCGAAAACTCCAGAAAAAAACGGAGGTCAAAGAAATGGAACGGTAGTTGGAAAGTTGAGAGAGATCACCTCTCTCTTCACCACAGGCTAAGTGAGTACACGTTTCCAGCAAGAAGGGAAGACTGAAGTAGAAAGACAAGGACGAAATAGTTTACCAAGGCTGATGCAATCTCGGAATCACAAGTTTTGGAACCCGCAGGAGGGATACCATCAGGACCGTACGCCTTCTAGTTATTAAGCTCAGAGAGAAGAAATGACGTCTTCAGAAGAAATTACAATTTTAGGCATAAATGAGTTAGAAGGGATTAAAAGAGGAATAGTACCGAAATTGTCTAAAATTGAATTAAAGGCAAAAGTTTTAGAAAAGAGTTCAGCTTTAGGAGAAGGCAAAACAGCAGCTGTGCATCCAGAAGATACTAGAGAAGGGAAAGAGGAGGGTGCAAAGATACAGTTGACATTTTTTTGCAAAACGTCAGAAAGACATGAGGAAGAAGAACCAAAAAGATTTTTGCATTTCTTTCCATTTTGTGAGTTTCTGGAGTTTGAAGAGAACCGTAATCTCTGAAGGAATCATCCCTGTCACGAATAGCACGAGAAAAAGCTGAGTTAAACTAAGGTTTGTTAGGTTTAGTAGATGGGAAAGAATATGGAATATACACCTTCATGTCGGAGAAAATCACCTCTGTAATTCGTTCTCCCATGGAAGCAAAAATCATTCCAAGGAATATCAAAGAAGTACGAGCGCAAGTATTACCAGCTTGCGGCACTAAAATGCCGTAAACTGGCTGGGGTCTTTCCTGCGGAAGACTTGAGCATATATAGAAGTTTATACAGAAATAAGAAGGTGATTGGAGGAACCCAAGTTTAGAAAGAGTTTAACAGTATGAGAAGGATTATTAGTTAGAAAAGGTCTATAATAGCGGGTTCATTTCCAAGGTGATCAGGTATATGAGTATGGAACTGCACTACCTGCCCAAGATTTTTTTTGATATTGAAATGGAAAGCATGTTCACCTGTTCTATCATGAGAACTAGAAGAAGCCATTGGCAGGGGCGAAATTACCTAATATGATGATTTCCGAGAAAGGAGAAGAGGAGTGAATGTGTTCTATTGTGGATTTTAAATAGTAGAAGAATTTAGGATAGTCAGTAGAATTAGGAGATAAATAAAAGGAAGGTTCCAAATTAGAGACACGAGAACAAATAAAATCATTGCACGGGAATGCACAGCAACAGCTTACGGCTGAAAATTGAAGATAAAGACAGTACGAGGAAAAAGGAAAGGGTTTGCTATCAAAAAGCTCAGGCACCTGAGTTTCGGCCATGAAAGAGGTGAGGTCTAGAAGAAGAGAGGTGATGTTCAACAAATAAATTAGATTGAAGATTGTGAATGTTGCAGAATTTAATGAAGAAAATAGATCGTGAGTCCGGACAAGCCGGCTGCAAAATCTTGGTGTCATTATCTACATCACCGGAGGCCACCAACTCCCAAGTTGAATGAGGATATATATATATATATATATATATATATATATATATATATATATATATATATATATATATATATATATATATATATATATATATATGTGTGTGTGTGTATGTGTGTGCATGTGTATGTGTATGTGTGTGTGTGTGCTTGATGTGTGTGTGTGTGTGTGTGTGTGTGTGTGTGTGTGTGTGTGTGTGTGTGTGTGTGTGTGTGTGTTTACTTTAGTTAATTTAGAAAAATACCGACATTTCTACTTTAGTACACATATATACCCTGGCACAAAACGTGGTATCTCACTGATGACTCTTGTCGCATGAACTGTGCAAATTGCGCCTTAGGATATTGTAGGTAAGCATATCCGTTTCCTTCAAATTTGTTGTTTATATAAACATTTTGGCTCTGGCTCAACTCTGTGTCATTAAACCAGGTGCCGTCTGCCCACTGGGCAGGGGAAATCATGTGTACCCAAATGAAGTCTTCACCTGAAAATTCCTTACCTGAAAAAAAAAAAAAAAAAAAAAAGTTGCTTTTATTCCACGTTATTTTTAAAAAAAATTTTTTTGTATATAAATAAAAATTGGTAAATATGAAATTCAATTCAATGATCATTTTCACCAGTCATAAATGAAAATAATCATTTATTTATATTTCTAGAATCAATTCATCATAAATACTCATTTTTTCTAGCAATCAATTTTCTTTTTTTTTCTTCTAATTTTTCTTTTTTCCTTTTTTTTCTTTTACTTTTTCTTTTTTTCCTTTTTTCTTTTACTTTTCTTTTTTTTCTTTTTCTTCTTATATTCATCATTATTAATTGCTTTTATTATGAATATATTAATAATTAATATTATAATTATTAATTATTTCATTTTTACTCTTATTAATAATGGTCGAAATATATAACATCAGACTGTGTCAATCTAAAGTATCTATTTATTTCTATCTACCTGCTTCTCTGCGTTTCTCTTTAAATAACCTATATATATATATATATATATATATATATATATATATATATATATATATATATATATATATATATATATATATATATATATATATATATATATATATATATATATATATATATATATATATATATATATATATATATATATGAGAAGAAAAAGCTGAAAAAGGCAAGAAGCCCTCATAAACCCACCAGAGTTAGAACACGTAAAGATAGGTACAAAAGAATGGAGATGCACCAATAAACGGTGTTTGAACAAATGTAATTAAGAATAGGGAATAAAATGAAGGGTGTGTTAAAGGTTTTAGCCTACATGTCGAGCTCATAGGTTTTCCATTGATAAAATTCTTATAATTCTTATTATTGTTATAGAGGGTATGTTTGAGATCAGAGAACAGATGAGATTGTGTAGATAGACAAGTTGAGTGAACTCTCTTCAAAAGAATAATTTCAGAATAAATGTTTTGTTGTTTTGAGGATAATATAAGAAGAATGTTGCAACAATTTGTCGTCCAAACAGAGAATAAGAAATGATAAGTTAAGAAGTTCTGAAGTCTGTACTTGGAAGGTGAGCTATGTAAGAATTAATGGATGAATGGTGACCGTCTTCAACAGAAACTATTAAGCGATCGGAAAGAAAATCAGAGCAGGTTATGTAACTGAATAAGGAATATTAGAAATAAAAGCTTTGCCCCAGATCTATCGAAAGTTTTCGAAATTTCTAGCGCCACAGCAAATGATTTATCAAAACACAAAAGATCACTGGAAGATGAGTCAGAGATAATGAAATAAGTTCAGCAGTGTAACTTTTTTTACTGAAACCATACTAGCAATATAAGATCGAAATACGAGTAGTATAGAAGGTTTCAAATATTCATATTTACAATAGATTCGAATACTCTGGAAAGAAAAGAATTTAAAGCAATAGTACTGTAGTTAAAGGATTTAGAAGGATGTCTCCAATTCGGCACAGGTTGAATGAGCACAAGCTTCCATCAGGAGGAAAATGTCGAAATCAGGTGCTCAATATTTGTAAACCTTATAGAATCTTAATTTGACTTTGATATAAAACTGACTGGTTAGGCCTTAAAATTTAGTGAACTTGAAAACAAGTATTATAGATGTGAAAAATATCTTCCTTTGGTCTTTAGAAACAAATTGATTAACCATTCTCTTAAAATTATTTACTACATTTTTAAACCAGCTTAATTAAAATACCTTACGATCTACAAAATATTATCTTTTAAGCTTGAGATATTTCTCTTCATCTGTAAATGAGAATTTAGTGATTTACCGTGGGTAAGTTTTGATTGTCTTAACTTTTAT
>SEYY01016589.1:0-16747 GCA_009176605.1 Armadillidium nasatum
AGGGGGGAGTGTTCGATGACACCTCAAGGGGAATGAACAGTATAATTGTATAAGTGACAATACCCCTCTTGGCACCCGAGAGGAAACTACGCTAAAATCCCACAACCACAATACACTTTTAAAGAGTCACACTTACCCAATTTGGAAGAGAGTATAGAAAAAGTTCACCCAGTCTTCTCAAATTACGACACAAAATGCAACACTTATTGGACTCGCACAGCACGGAGGGAGAGAAACACAATCATTCAAGGATAAGATTCTGTAAAGTCTTAGAAAGAAAAAAAAACTACGGACAAATATATATATGAAACAAAGTAAGGTAATGAATCACACTCGGATCGATTATTGATTTTAATAATTATTAATTATTTTCTTATTTTTAACAAACAAAAAAACTTTTATATGTTTAAATGGTTTAAACTATACAAAAAAAAATCTTGATAGAATGTTAACTGGTCGGTCCAGTTACAAAGAAAATGTATGTGTTTAACTAATTTTCATCTTTTTCAGTGATGGAATGTATGAAGGTCAATGCAGTGAGTCCCAGAAATGTGACGTGATAGAGACTATGAAAAAGAAGTGGTTAGTAAAAGATAGACTAAGAAGAAGCGTACAATTAAACATAAGTTTCTTATCTGATTTTATAAATATTTTTTCTATTTGTACCAATTAGTATTTGGTCAACAGTTTCGATTGATGTAAGCGTAAAAAAAAATATCCACCAGCAAAGTTTCGGTATTTGAGATTAAGATCCAACACTTAAAACCTGAAAGTTTAGATTAGACCATCATTAACACATTTTCAGTACAACTTTTCCAATATTAGTTCATTTAATACGGTCACTATAGTATATATTGAATTTATTCTTTTAACCTTATGAAGGGAATAACCAATTAGTTGCTATTCTGAAGGTTTTATGATGTATTTCTTTTCTTCTCTTGTTCACCTTAGACTTTTTAATCTATGAAAACAATTTGATTAGCATATTTATTATACACTACTCTAGTTTCATTTTTCAATATACACATTAGTATTCACACAAGTAACCTTATGATACAGTTTTTATGACTATTTACTTTTATTATTTTACCTGGTCTTAGAGAAGGAGCTATCTTTGTTAGATAGAATGTTCCTTTTCCAGGTAATTCCAGGGTTCTCACTAAAGTACTAAAGTCAAATTCAGGTAAGTTTTGTCTACATTAAGGTATTGTCACAATCAGGTTTTTATAAATATTATCAATTAAGATCACTTAAGTAACACTTAAGAAAAACAATCACAAATTCATTATTATTACAACTTCTGAAAAAAAAATATAACTCATAAGATCTGGTATATTTTACGCTGGGTTTTATAAATGAACATAAAAAAAATAATTTATTCTATATACAACAGACAATGGTGAGGAGGTGAACTCTTACGAGTTAACTGCTCAACAATTGTCTTTCACTCCATTACACCCCTCCCCACCAAGTCTATTTCTCCCGTTTTTCCCTGTTTTTCTGTTCACCTTCTCAATCTTTTCGTTATTTCTTTTTCCTGATCTATGGCCAAGGATAATTCTTCCAAATCGTGTAATCTTTTTAATTTGTAGTCATGGCCTTTTCGTTTTTTTTCATTCATGTATTCCCGAACCCAAGCTTGAGCATCGGGATTTATCATGTGATGACTACAACTACTAGGAAAGGTTGAAGGAAGGAGAAAAGGGTTAGTATTATGTGGATATATACCAAAAGGGGAAACATGCGGATATAATGTATAACCATGTTGTTGGGTTGGTATTATCAATGGATAATTACAAGGGATAAAATTGTGTAGTTGTGGGGTTGTTTGAACTTCCTCGTAAGAGGTTGAAGGTTGGGAATGATCACCAAATCTGGTATTGGTTTTCAGGTGATTAACTCGTTATCATTATTGTTCCTTGTGGTAGAAGCTACTGGTGGAACAAAATTAGAAGTGTCTATTTGCATTAATGGTCGAGGACCTTTCTTTGAGGATGATTTCAGTGAGTGAGGATGTTGTCTTTTCCTGTGAAGTTGATAATTTCTCCTAATAGGATTAAAGGAGTCCAAGATTTTTCGGTGACTCAACATATAAAACCGGAGAAACTCCTGATTACCGTGTAGACCGTCCGGTATCAAGGTTGAATTCAAGCGGGAGGATTTCCCTTTTAAATAATTGGTATGGTCAGCTTGATGCCTCTGTTCTCTTCCTCTTCCCTTGTTAGGAATTCTACTTGCATAGCAATTTAGGGCATTGTTGCCAAACAGCAGTTGCTTTTCCTCCCAATGATATTGTGGTTTTTTAAGAGAATAAAACAAGGAGTAGGCTCTAACAGAACTGGTTCTCATTTGCTCTGGGTTGTAATCAACATGATGACGGAGGTAGTCTCGATAATTTTTGCCCCAAGCCTTCACTAATCTACCTTCATTAAAACAATACATATCTTTAATTGCAGGGATAGAAAGGTAGACAGAACAGTATGGATTGACCTGCAACACATATCTCATTATCCGGTTCATGAGTCCTGGGATATTATCAATGGTCAAAAATGTACTGGGTCTAAAGATTGTAGTATCCCTCTTGTTCTTGGCACGAATGGGGGTTCTTTTCCAGGCATATGGGGTGAGTGCCCATATAATTAATATCTGAGTGTTGGGTTTCATTGATCTTTTAATTTGTCCCAAACTCTCTTCTAATACAGCCCCCGCTTGGTAATCAACACGGACTCTGATACCATATTCTTGTTGCAAGTATTGTCTTCCTTCCCAAAACATTCTCACTTCGGAGCTTCCTACCACCAACAAGTTAACCTCAGGCATATTTTCAGTTTATCTGCAAGGATACCAAACACCAAGATAAGAATATTAACATATAAGTTTATTTAAATTCCCACAGTCCCAGTCAAGATCACACAGCTGGGACACACAACACAACCACTCATACACCATCCATCATGACTGAGATCTGGGGTCCTACCAAAAAAAAAAATATATAAAGAATAACATAAATAATATTTTATAATTTTATATATATATAAATCCCAACGATACTCTGATTGTCTTTCTGTTTTTTTTTTTTTTTTTTTAGAAAGAAAATGAAAGTAAGTTTGGTAAAAAGTTTTTAAAGAAGGATGGAAAGAAGGTAAACAATGCTAAGGATCATCCTTCACTCTCTCTTTCGCCTCCATTCTAAAGGGGTACTCATTATGTGACTGTGGTCATAGACCACCCCACGCGATCGGGTATGAGGTCTTCGTACAGGCGTATCAACCATGAGATTAATTTCCTCCTCTACCATAGGATTTCCAGTTCCGCGAGATTTTCTCCTTGTAACTTTCTTCAACACAACCTCACTTTCTATAGAATATGACGGTGGTAAATCTTGAATACTGGGGATAGAAGAAATGCTGGCAAGTTGATAATTTTCCTTTAAAAATCTCAATAAGGTGCTAGGTGATTGAGTCTCTTCTTCTTCTATTCAATTCCTCATCAAGATACTCCTCTTCTATTATTTCCATAACACCCTCTCCAATTCCTACTATTGGCTTAATGCTAAATCTCTTATCCAATCCTGCATATGATTGGTCATGGACAGAATTGTTCTCAGGTTCTGTTATCAAAAGGGACGAATCATCCCATTCCATGTCTGGGGTTTAGGGGTTCTGGGTGAAAATAGTTGATCAAGGATTGGAGGATTCGGCACTTCATGGGCGTCCCATTGAAAATGTGAACTATTAAAACCAGAAAAATCTGCAGTTTTATTTGAGGATATCGGAAAATCACACTTAGAGGTTTCGTCCCTCCTGCTCCCTCAATGTGGCACATCTTACTTTGGAGGAAATTTGCTGAATACACACTTGTACAAAGATTAGAAAGGAAAGAAGAATTAGAAAAATCAGCTATAGGATGAAGCGGTGTTACAGGAATTGTAGGCTGGTACAGTGTCACTAACGAATTATAGGAGTATTTTTGGAAATTTCTGGGGTCTGAATTTTTCTTACAATGGGGATATCTAATAAACCCTCCCTATGACTCCCTACGCATACTGGACTTACTCCCACTGAAATTCATTCCCACTTGCTCCCTTAACTTTCCTAAGGTGGATACTATTTGGGTAAGTAATTTATAGGAATTATTATCAGTATTATTTACTTCAGCAAATCCCTCGAATTCACTTTCACTATCCTCCTCCTCATCTTCCTCCAACTCTTGCCAACTTTCTCCCTCGTCCTCATCCTTATCACTGGAACTATTATCGGATTCATCTATATTCACTACTTGATCTTCCTCACATTCACTTTTTTCTTCATCATGGAAAACTTTTTCAATAAAAAATGGATTTTTTCTGAGGTAAGTGGGTATATCTATCCACTTTCTTAGATGAGAATGATGGGCCCTTTCTTCTCGGGCATTTGGATTTGCTACTCGTTTAATACAATAAGTAATTTTATTAGCATTCACATACGTTATGACAAAAGGACCCTCCCACCTGAGTTTAAATTTATTTTCAACATGATGCCCCTTGAATATGACCTTTTTGGCTACTCTTTGCCCAATTTTATAGGGTGTGAAATTTACAGTTCCTTCATCCCAATATTGGGGAAAGGTATGAACGGGGTCTACATGGGCTTTTTTTAGAAGGTAATCTGAAGGGGACATGTTTATTGCGCTATGCCATGTGTGGTTATATATGATCATGGATGAGGATAACTCCTCATCCCAACTTGAAGAGTTTTCTAACACTAGGCATCTTAAGAATTGAATAAGGCTACGATTAAATCGTTCGCAAATACCATTGCTGGCGGGATGTAATGGAGTTGTTCTGATATGTTTAATATTAAATTGATTTAATACAATTTGAAAGGGTTCTGCTATAAACTCCATACCATTATCGGTCAGCAAACGATTGGGTAATTTAGGTAAAAAGGGAAGTATTCTATATTCTAAAATATTAGCTACCGTTAGGCTTTGTTTATCTTTCATTGGAACCACACAGGCCCATTTGGAACAATGATCGATAAAAACTGAAACATATTTATAACCATTATTTTGTTACAGGGAATTGGAGAAGGTCCATAGCCACGAAGGTCATAAGGACTATTCGAATCTATTTTCAAAGTAGGGGGTATAATATTGCTAGAATGAGTTTTTAATTTCTGACAAGTAGGGCAACATTTTACTACATCGGAAACAATTTGATTTACACGGGGGTGCCAAAAATATTTGTAAATTAATTCTAAAATTTTATTCCGACCTATGTGGGCTAGATTCCAATGTAATCTTAAAACAATTAAAACAACTAAGTCAAAGGATAGAACCATTTGGGGTTTACTGTTTTCTTTTTGTCTGTATAATAAGGTCATTTATGATACTAAATTCTTTACTAAAAGGTTTAAACAATTTTAAGGAAAGTGGCCAATTTGAACTTGGGGTCTCTAAGGCTATTTGTCTTTTTAAAATTTTTATGGTTTTATCATTAGTTTGGTCAGTGAAAATATCAATTTCCCTAATATTATTACAAGCTAAGTTTACATTGTCATAAATAGGAATTATGTTATTTATATAAGGGATTATTTCATTTAAGTTGGTTGCTACTGCACTAGGTTTCAAGTAATTATAATGTATGCCTCCCAGGCATTTTAAATAACAAATATTATCAGAAAATTGAGAACCATATACCATGGGTTTATCGTCTTCATAAAAAACCTCCACTCTAACTTTGTAGAGTTGACAAAAAACGTCAATAACCTCTGGGAGAGGGACTTGGCCACTACATTTCATGACTCTAATCTGTTTCCTAATGTTCCTTATATTCTGACTTATATATTTACCTATATGATTTAAAAGTTCTTCAACCACAGCTATGCGTATGTCACGACGATTTTCAGGGGTATCAAAAAGGAATAAAGACAAACATTTAAATACAGCATCACCGCCACCTGAGGATTTCTATGGTTTCGAATCCTGGGGGTAACAAAATCAACTGATTCCGATTTTGATTCGGTAACTTTCTCCAAGAGGACTGATCAGGTATTGGAGATCTAGATAGGGCATCCGCGACAATATTTACTTTCCCTGCAATGTGTCCTAATTTCAAAATCAAAGTCATTTAATTCCTCCCAGGTCCTAGCTACTCGCCCATATGCCATACTCATGTTTTGTAAATAAATTAGTGGCTGGTGATCTGTGTAAATGACAAATTTAATGCCTTTTAAAAAAACCTTAAGGGATTTCACCGCCCAACGCAAAGCTGTAAGTTCTTTATCAATGGCACTATAATTCTTTTGGGGCCCACTAAACGTTGTTGAGATATAAGCAATGGGTCTTTGTATCCCATTCTGCTTTTGGGATAAACAAGCTCCTGCACCTATGCTAGAAGCATCTACGAATAACTCCAATGGTGAAGCCTCTGGAGAGTAATCTGGGAATCCAAATAATTCGGGATCTACTAAAGCGGTTTTTAAGTGACAAAAAGCTTTTTGGCAATCTTCATTCCAATGAACTGTTTTGCCTCCAGTCTGAGATGATAATGGTTGGGAAATTTGGGAACAATTTGGGATATGTCTGCGATAAAAATTGACCATACCCAAAAATTGTCGAAGCTGTTTTACAGTGGAGGGAACTGAAAAGTCTAATGCTCCTTTCAGATTTTTCTCTAAAGGTTTTATTCCTTGTTCAGAGATTCTGTGACCAAGGAACTCGACCTCTCTCCTACAAATCCTCGTTTTACTGGGTTTTAGTTTGTACCCATTATTTCCTAAGGGCTATTAATACCTTTTCTAAAGTCTCTGTATGATCTTCAAAGGTTCTTCCTAGGACAATTATGTCGTCTAGATAGACCATGACTTTGTTCCAAGGAAGACCAGCTAAAGCCATCATCATTCCCCTTTGAAAAGTGGCTGGACCGTTTTTTACTCCAAAAGGCATCTTTAGGTATTCATATTGGCCAAATTCATGGCAACCTGATAGTATCCTTTTATTAGGTCAATGGTGGTAAACAAAGTGTTCCCGTGCATATTGTATATCATATCTATCAGGTTGGGTAAGGGAAAAGAGTCTCCTTTGGTCACACTATTGAGCTTTCTGTAATCTATACATAGCCTCAGTGCGCCATCAGGTTTTCTAACTGGGACCACGGGAGCTGAATAAGGAGATAGAAAGAAAGGTCCATTTGGTAAACCTTAAAGAAAGAAAAAAAAGGATTTCTACAAGAAATAAGAATACCAGAAACAACTGGAAGTTCGCAATAGTAAGAAAGGCCTTCGTGTGCAAAGTCGGACGTGCTAAAGGAGCTTGGTTAAGATTTCGTAAAGGAGATTTAGGTAACCATAGGAAAAGAAAGAAAAGACCTGTACATCCTGTGGTCCTGTCAATGCCGAGAAAGACCGGGTATCCCAGCCAAGGAGCCATATTTAACTCAAAATTATTTCAATTTTGGGGGAGCCATGTGAGAGGCCTTCAGCAATGTCGACTTAGTCTATTCGAGTCATCGCCCAGCTTCCTCTCCATTTCCCGCTTTTACGTCTCTCAGTTAGAGTCTAGTTCAAGTGCTGTGTGGTCACTTTCGGTAAGCTTTGTATTTGTGATTCATAATTTCCTTTATTTGCCTTATTATGTACTTATATTTTATATTGTTAATTCTGTTTTTGCAGATTAACCGATTGTTCATGTCAAACTGTTCAAAATAAAGCTTTTGTAAGAATTGGTGTCAATAATTGTGTATACCGGTTGTCACAGTACTTGATTCAAGCTGGCCTCACTTCGTGAGACGCCATTAACATATATATATATATATATATATATATATATATATATATATATATATATATATATATATATATATATATATATATATATATATATATATATATATATATATATATATATATATATATATATATATGCAACGAACATAGGTCTAGGATATATGGGCCTAGGTAGCTTAGGTTTCTCATATTTGTAAAACGAAAGGAAATTCTTACCTTTATTTTCTTCAAAGCCTTTTGTTTTTATATTATTTTGTTCCAGAATTAAATACAATCAATTTTTGTATCTTTTATTTTCTAATTGTATCTTTTACACAGATTTTATATTTATAAAGCATCCACGTGTTATATTTTAACAGCTTTTTTTTTTATATTGACTAGTCATCATGCGATATGTGGATATACCGGCAGAAACGACGCCGTAATAATCTATAAGTCGTTCCTAAATATAGTCGATATATCGTCCCTAAATATCATTGAGTTCGATTTTCCTAATAAATATACAAATAATTAAAAAAAAATGAAGAAATCAATAGGAAGATCGATATCTCTCTCTCTCTCTCTCTCTCTCTCTCTCTCTATATATATATATATATATATATATAATATATATATATATATATATATATATATATATATATATATATATATATATATATATATATATATATATATATATATCATGTACCACGGTTAACATCGTAGTGTTATTAGTGGATTAAATTAGGGATTAAAATAAAAATAAACTATTTATGAAAAAAAAAAAAAAAAAAAAAATAGTATGAAGGATATGGCGTGAAAATAAATGGAAAAACAATTTTGTGCATTTCAAAAAATCACTTGTAGTGGAAAGCAACATATCAATGTTCTGGAAACAAACTTATCGGGAAGAGACGTGGCAAAAATATTAAGTAAAATTAATCAACAATTACATAATTTAAATAATTAAATAAATGAACAATTAAGTATAACAAATTGATGTTATACAAAAAGTTAACAAATTTATCTGTTATACAAAAAGTTAACTGTCCTAATTTGATCAAAATCAGATCTGTAGTTACTGAGATATAGAATATAAGCCTAAAAACGTAATTAACAGTTAATTAGTAATTAATTAGTTGAAAATTTGGAAAAAAATAGAAAAACAATGTTTCGTGGTTTTCGAAACTCTACAGTCAAGGAAAATGAACATTAAAAAAATGAAAGCCAACGGGATTAAATTACTTTAAAAAATCTGGAATCAATATCGTTCAATATCTGCCAATACTGATACCGATACCTAAAAATATACTGATCCATACACTCCATTCCTAATATATATATATATATATATATATATATATATATATATATATATATATATATATATATATATATATATATATATATATATATATATATATATATATATATATATATATATATATATATATATATATATATATATATATATATATATATATATATATATATATATATATATATATATATATATATATATATATATATATATATATATATATATATATATATATATATATACTTAATATCCACTATTATCCGTGGAATTAATATGTATAATACATTTAACTGCTCGGGGAATCGAACCTGGGCCCGTAAGATGGAAGTCCATGGTGCTAACCGCTACACCACCGATGGTTCAAAAGGAGACTATTCGGAACTTCTACTGACATATCGTCTAGTGAAAAGCTCTCGAATGTCTCCCCGACCACAACTTGGGCGTAGGGTTAGCTTGGCCAAGGCTCTTATCCTAAGTACGCAGTGCAGTAGTTATTACTTAATATCCACTATTATCCGTGGAATTAATATGTATAATACATTTAACTGCTCGGGGAATCAAACCTGGGCCCGTAAGATGGAAGTCCATGGTGCTAACCGCTACACCACCGATGGTTCAAAAGGAGACTATTCGGAACTTCTACTGACATATCGTCTAGTGAAAAGCTCTCGAATGTCTCCCCGACCACAACTTGGGCGTAGGGTTAGCTTGGCCAAGGCTCTTATTCTAAGTACGCAGTGCAGTAGTTATTACTTAGCGGTTAGCACCATGGACTTCCATCTTACGGGCCCAGGTTCGATTCCCCGAGCAGTTAAATGTATTATACATATTAATTCCACGGATAATAGTGGATATTAAGTAATAACTACTGCACTGCGTACTTAGGATAAGAGCCTTGGCCAAGCTAACCCTACGCCCAAGTTGTGGTCGGGGAGACATTCGAGAGCTTTTCACTAGACGAGATGTCAGTAGAAGTTCCGAATAGTCTCCTTTTGAACCATCGGTGGTGTAGCGGTTAGCACCATGGACTTCCATCTTACGGGCCCAGGTTCGATTCCCCGAGCAGTTAAATGTATTTTACATATTAATTCCACGGATAATAGTGGATATTAAGTAATAACTACTGCACTGCGTACTTAGGATAAGAGCCTTGGCCAAGCTAACCCTACGCCCAAGTTGTGGTCAGGGAGACATTCGAGAGCTTTTCACTAGACGATATGTCAGTAGAAGTTCCGAATAGTCTCCTTTTGAACCATCGGTGGTGTAGCGGTTAGCACCATGGACTTCCATCTTACGGGCCCAGGTTCGATTCCCCGAGCAGTTAAATGTATTATATATATATATATATATATATATATATATATATATATATATATATTATATATATATATATATATATATATATATATATATATATATATCTTTCTATAGGTACTACAGCGGCAAATGCTCGAGGGAGCTATCCACCCGTGTACCTCCACCTTTACGGCGTCCTCGCAGCACAAGGGGTGCAGTGTCCGCGCTTCAATTTTGCGTGGACATAGGCAACTCCAGGATTGTTCGCTGTGGTGCCTCCTTCTTTCCAGCCACCTCTGTTTTGTGGAATTCTCTTCCATCTTCTGTGTTTCCTGCTGAATTTAATCTAAATTCCTTTAAGACCCACGTCTGTGCTCACCTGCGAAATTTGCGTTAGGTGTGGGTTGTGGGTTGTTTTTATCTCTTTTATTGTTTTAGCACCCCTCCTTGAAAAGGGCTTTGCCCGTGAGTGGTGGTGATGTGTAAAAAAAAAAAAAAAAAAAAAAAAAAAAAAAATATATATATATATATATATATATATATATATATATATATATATATATATATATATATATATATATATATATATATATATATATATATATATATATATATATATATATATATATATATATATATATATATGTAGCTAGCAGGACTCTTTGCTCTTAACTGTATTAGTTTGCACTGCGGAATAGAACTAATTTCTCGTTCCCGACTTTTACGCTGTGAAGGACGCCTCATTCTAATATAGGCTTACTTCTGTGAACGCCGCTTACTTTGTGTTTTACTGCTACTCATAGTTAATCTTTATTTATTCAACAACAACTACCAGTGATTATTTGTCATTGTTTCTATTACATAAATATCGCTACATTGCATATTAAGCAATATTTGTATTTTCTGCACAGGTAAGAATTGTGATATCACATAGCCTATTTCCAATTTTGTTATTTTTTCTTTTGTTAGGTTTGGTGCACCTTAGCTTACATTCCTTTTTATGTCCTTATTTCCTTCCTCCCCAGTGTCCTTCAGAGTGATCATTGCCATTAAAAGATACTTCTGGCCCTTCTGTACACTGCAGAAATATCCTCAGCCATCAAGGAATTCCTCCCTTCTTTGGCACAGGCCAGTTTGACACATTACTAGGTATGAGGATGTTTTTTATATAATACCTTTTTCATATGTACTATTATATATATATTTTTTATGTATGTCTATTTTCTTATTTTTATTCTTCTTATTAAAAGGTATTTTTATTACTGCAATCACCACTAATAATAATAATAATAATAATAATTATTATTATCATCTAATTATATATATATATATATATATATATATATATATATATATATATATATATATATATATATATATATATATATATATATATATATATATATATATATATATATATATATATATATATATATATATATATATATATTATTTTATATTATATATAAAATTTTTATATAATATATATATATATATATATATATATATATATATATATATATATATATATATATATATATATATATATATATATATCAATTTTATTTCGCACATCTTTATATGTCAACTTTTAAATTTTGTCCATTGTGAATGATCACAATGCATATCCTTGCGCTATTGCGGGATAGTGTCATGGTTATGGATTGTGTCATTCATGAGGATGTATTTTTATTTGTTTCTTACCTATCATTTACAGATAGGGTTCCTGTCATTATTCCTGTTTTAATTCTTGTTGAACAATTCAGAACTGTATTTTTGTATAAAATAAAGAACCACTCCCAGCCTTCGAGATTGTACCTACACTTACCATCTAAGTGCCTGCCAACCATCAACTATAAAGTGGTCACCCAAGAAGTGTTGGTTCTGGATTGGAAGCAGCAGGAGCATGGCAACTTCAACACTGGAACCCTTCTAGTGGGCCTCCTTCACATATAATATTTTCTTAAAATTTTTTTTATTATTTTTAATTATTTTATTTTTATCTCATATATATATTTTACATATTTGCATATTAATATTTCTTTTTATTAATTTATTTTATTTTATATTTTTTCCTTTTATATATATATATATATATATATATATATATATATATATATATATATATATATATATATATATATATATATATATATATATATATATATATATATATATATATATATATATATATATATATATTTTTTTACTATTTTTACTTGTAACTGTCTTATTATCTTTATTATTATATACATTATGTCAACTAATGATACTCCCCCGCCTTCTACACAACTGCCTGCACCCTTCTTTCCGCGTTACATCCCTGATGATGTAGAGTTGTGGCTTCTTCAGCTTGAAACCATTTTTCCTTTGGCTTACACCTCTGAAGTCAAGTTTAGGGTTCTTGTTTCCCTTCTTCCTCCAGAGGTCCTTCGCGTGGTCAAGGACGTATTGCCTAGCTTCCAGGTATCTCAAGACCCTTACACAGCATTAAGGACAGAGCTGTTGCTAAGGGTCGCTACTTCTAGGAAGGAGAGAATTGCTCAGCTTTTGAGTGGTGAAGTCCTTGGAGCCCGCACTCCAAGGCAGCTCATGACTCATTTGCTGGGTCAATTAGGGTCTCCGCCCACAGACTCTGAGACACTTCTCATTAGAGAGCTCTTCCTTAAGAAGTTACCTGCGAGTGCACAGGGAATCCTCGCGGCTACTTCTACTTCGACACCTCTTCAGGAGATTGCTTCAATCGCAGACAGAATCTTTCGCACTTACCATTCTTCCCAGGTTCCCATTTCTGCTGCGACTTCTTCTTCTGTACCTTCTACTTTCTTTCTACCTCTTGCACCTACTTTCACACCTTCTACTGTTGCTTCTGCCTCTGCACTTCCTCCTTCAGGTCTGGCACATGACCTACACACTCGAGTTGCTTGCCTAGAATCCAAAGTGGATTCACTTCAAGCCTCGATCAACTCTCTCATTATTTCCATTTCTTCTTCTAACCGTGCCCGTTCTTCAACCCCTTCTGCTCGTTCATATACTCCACACGGTCGTGACCCCTCACCTTCTCGCAGAAGGGACTCTCCTCTGTGTTACTACCATAGCACATTTGGGGATCGCGCTCTTAAGTGCAACAAGCCTTGTACTTACCAGGGAAACGTTCCGACCAGTCAGTGATTGCTGTAGCTGACACTGGTCTTGCTTCCCAATTTCCGCAGCAACGCCTTCTTCGCGTTTTCGATCCCTTATCTTCTCTTAATTACCTGATCGATACAGGTGCCGAACTTTCGCTCCTGCCGAAGGCTTATACTTCTTCTCCCACCTCTCTTCTTGGTCCTACTTTGTATGCGGCCAATGGCTCTGCCTTTGCAACATATGGTGAAAAAAGTTTGACCTTGGATTTAGGCCTCCGGCGGTCTTTCCGTTGGATATTTACCATTGCGAACGTTTCACAACCCATTCTCGGGGAAGATTTCCTGTCCCACTTTGGGTTAGTTGTGGATCTGCGTCATAAGCGCTTGATTGACAACTGCACTTCTCTCTCTGCAGAGGGATGTTTATTTTCCACTCAGCATTTCAATATTTTTTCGATAGTACCTTCTTCGCCTTCTACTTCTTCTGAGTTCTCTTCCAAGCTTTCTCAGGACTTCCCTTCACTCCTTAAGCCTTGCTCTTCGCAAGCCCCGGTCAAGCATAATGTGGAACACCACATTGAGACTTCCGGCTCTCCAGTTATCGCTCGTCCTCGAAGACTCGCTCCTGAGAGGCTTAAGGTAGCTCGTGCAGAGTTCGAGCACACTTGGGATAATTCGTCCTTCAAAATCCGCATGGTCCTCTCCTCTTCATCTGGTTCCCAAGGCTACTCCAGGTAACTGGCGTCCCTGTGGGAACTATCGTGCCCTGAATGCTGCCACCGTGACTAAAAGATACTCTCTGCCACAAATTCAGGATTCTACTTCCCATCTGCATGGCAGTACGACATTCTCCAAAGTGGATTTGGTTCGTGCTTACCACCAGATTCCTGTGGCACCGGAGGATATTCCTAAAACTGCCATCACCAAGCCCTTCGGGTTGTTCGAGTACACCCGCATGCCCTACGGCCTCAGGAACGCGGCACAAACCTTCCAGCGTTTCATGGACTCTGTACTCCGCGGTCTTCCTTTCCGCTGGGCGTATCTCGACGACCTTCTCATTGCCAGTTATTCTCCTGAGCTGCACAAGTCCCACCTGCAGGCTTTTTTCACCAGGCTTCAAAAATTTGGCATCCGGGTGAACCCTGACAAGTGTGCTTTAGGTGTTCCGTCACTTACCTTCTTGGGGCACACTATTTCTCCTTCAGGAGTTCTACCTCTTCAGGATAGTCTCTGCCATTCGCCAAGTATCCTCTTCCTGAAACTCAGCGTCAACTCCGACAATTTCTTGGCATGATAACCTTCTATCATCGCTTTATTCCTTCGGCTGCAGCCCTTCTGACACCTCTTACTTCTCTGCTGAAGGGGAAGAAAAAAGGACAGTCTACCAAGGCCACTTGGTGTGAGGCTGCTCGGCAGGCTTTCTCTGACGCTAAGTCTGCTCTCGCTGAAGCCACTCTTCTCGTCTTCCCGCAGGGGTCTACTCCCACTCACCTTCAGGTAGACGCCTCCGACTTCGCCGTCGGAGGTGTCCTGCAGCAGTATCAGAATGGGATCTGGGTGCCTATTGCCTTCTTTTCTAAAAGACTTCAACATGCTGAGACACGGTACAGTGCCTTCAGTAGGGAACTTCTGGCCATGTATTTGGCTACCGAACATTTTGGCTATTTTCTCGAGGGACGTTCTTTCCACATTCTGACTGATCATAAGCCTATCACCTCTATACAGTCTCGTAACGAACGTCATTCCCCTAGGGAAGCACGCCATCTGGAATGTCTCTCAGTTCACCCCTGACATCCGGCATATCCACAGCGTCAATAACCACACTGCCGATGCTCTCTCTCGGATGGAGATTACAGCAAGTTCTTTTCTATCCCCAGTAGATTTTGAGGGCATGGCTGCTGCACAGGAGTCAGAGAACATCCCTCTTCCTGATACTACTTCTCTTAATCTTCAATCTCTTCGCCTGCCCGGTATCGCTCGATCGCTGGTCTGTGATACTTCTACAGGTTCTCCTCTACCATTGGTCCCTTTTTCCTTCAGGAAACAGCTCTTCCACTTACTGCATGACCTCGCCCATCCAGGGATTTCGGCCACACAGAAGCTGGTTGCTTCACGTTTTGTATGGCCGAACATGCAGAGTGATCTCAAGACTTGGGCACACGCTTGCCTCTCCTGTCAGAGGAACAAAGTTCATCGACACACCAAGGTTCCCCTTGGTGAGTTTCTGATCGCGGGTGAACGGTTTCAACATGTCCATGTTGATCTCGTCGGTCCTTTCCCTCCTTCAGATGGTTGCTCTTACCTTCTCACCTGCGTCGACCGCTTCACTCGCTGGCCGGAGGCTATTCCTATCCCTAACATAACTGCAGAAACAGTTGCTAAGGCCTTCTTAGCTCACTAGGGTCTCTCATTATGGAGTGACAGAGACAATCACGACTGACCAAGGTCGTCAGTTTGAGTCATTTCTGTGGCGTGATTTCATGTCTCTTCTTGGCACTTCTCGCATTCGCACTTCTGCCTACCATCCTGCAGCTAATGGGATGGTAGAGCGTTTTCATAGGCAGCTTAAGGCTTCCTTTTCTGCTCACCCTTACCGGGAACGTTGGACAGAAGCACTAACTTTTGTGCTCCTCGGGATCGCTCAGCGATGAAAGAGGACCTCCAGTGCACTTAGGCCGAATTGGTTTACGGTTCTCCTCTTCGTCTTCCAGGGAAATTTTTTGACCCTTCGGTTTCTCCTTCGTCTTCCGATCCTTACACTTATCTCTCTCGGCTCCGCCAGTGTTCTACTTCGTGGAAACCTTCTCTTCCACGTACTCATGCTCGCACACACTCTTTCATTCCGAAAGAACTTTCAACATGTACACATGTTTTCGTACGCCTCGACGCTCATCGAGCTCCGCTGCAAGCTCGATATTTGGGGCCTTATAAGGTTTTAAGTCGTCGGGAGAAAACCTTCTTTCTCCGAGCTTGAACCTATATATATATATATATATATATATATATATATATATATATATATATATATATATATATATATATATATATATATATATATATATATATATATATATATATATATATATATATATATATATATATATACCAATAATGAAAACACCATTACCGTGTTTTGTTTTATCCAATTAAAACCCCATGAAATTAAAACACAAATTTAAAAAAAGAGCGAGACTTTCGAAGGAGCAGCCGTCCTTATTCTTTCAGGCTCAAGTTTAAACTTGAGCCTGAAAGAGGAA
>SEYY01016590.1:2500-5000 GCA_009176605.1 Armadillidium nasatum
GTGTGTAAAATAATATTTGCCATGCTATTTATTAGTATATAACTAATATTAAAACTGTTATAAAATAATTATATCAGATGCAAGCTGAGAATGACAGCAGCCAAAATGTCCGTCGATTAATTGCAAAAAGGCTTTTACTAAAACTATTAGAAACGTAAAAATAATTGTTAAAAAGCATCACTTACCCCAAGATATTAATAATAAAAATTGAAATCTTTTAAGTCTAGAGTTAATTCACATTTGCTTCTTCACTAAGCTTTTCTGCATTTAAAAAACACGTTCTATGAATGCGATCATTCATTTGATGTGTTTATTAATCTAATTCGCTCTTAATTATTTTTATAATTCCTATATTGAATTACACTAAAAAAAATTTAATAAAAGAAATATGTGTCTTGCATATAGATATTACCAATACGTGTTTCTTAACAATTTTATATATATATATATATATATATATATATATATATATATATATATATATATATATATATATATATATATATATATATATATATATATATATATATATATATATATATATATATATATATATATATATATATATATATATATATATATATATATATATAAAACAAATTTCATGTTCATATCCAACTTTTTTAAATTAAGTCACTGTGATTTCCTTTCTTCAAGAAATGTTATTATTTTTCGGCGTTAAAAATTTATGAAATAGATAAATAGTCACAAATTCCTATAGAAAATTTACTATAAACACTAAAATTTATCCCATTTACTTATCGAAAACATTTACTAAGAACAAAGCCAAAAAAAGTTGTTGTTGTGACCCATTTAAAAAGTAGCTCGATTTTGTACACGCATGCTCAACTGTGTGCCAAATACCTCTCAAAACGCAATCCAACCTCCTCCTCTTTTTTTTTTTTTTCTAAACACAGAAACTTGGGACGAAGATCATCGGTTTTTATCACTGTAAAATATAAGAAGTTAAAAATTTAATTTCAGTACTCGAATATATTTTAATGCTGAAGCATTTTCATTACAATAACCACATAACCATTAATTAATTACCAGTTCCTGTTTGATCAATTTATACTTATAAGAGTAGCATGGCAGGTAGATTGAAAATTTACATTAAGAAATATCTTTATTAAGTGAAATAAATATATTTTTAGAATTTATTCTAATTAGGCACAATATTCATAAACAAATAGAAAATTTAAAGCTGCTACAATAATAAGAAACAATCTTATATATATATATATATATATATATATATATATATATATATATATATATATATATATATATATATATATATATATATATATATATATATATATATATATATATATATATATATATATATATATATATATATATATATATATATATATATATTATATATAATATATATATATAATAATATAATATATATAATAAATATAATATATATATATATATATATATATATATATATAATAAGTAAAAATAGTAGAGCAAAACAAAGATGCAACATTAATTAAGTTTAATAGTTAAAGATTACATCAACAATTATTATAAATTATAGTATTAAAACAGTATTCCGACGTTTCGATTTTACTAAAATCATTTTCAAGAACTGGAATAAACAATTAAACAAATAATTTTCATTAAGACAACACTAACAAACAGATCACAAGTAAAAAATAAAAATAAAAATAAAAAATAATATCTATAAATTATGAAATGATATTCGTTACACAAAACTTAGGGAACTTGTATATATATAAGAATCAGAATGAAAACGTAAACTATATCTAAAATATGAGAGTGACTGACTGACTGACTTTTTTTCCCTCTTCCTCGACATTTCTCTATTCTAGATTCTAACTCTGATCTTTCATCCCTCCATATCTTGGAATCTCTATATATTTCAAAATTAAAACCAGAACTTAATAACAATCAATTATCTTGTCCATTACACATAGTTCAATCATAGCTTTATATATTTCCCTTCATTTTTCTTTTCTTCTTTGTCTCTTTTTTTTTTCCTTCTCTCTCTTGTTGTCCTCAGTCATCTCATATTTATAGATATTTTTATTTTTTATTTTTATATTTTATTTTATTTTTTTTTATTTTTTTTATTTTTATTTTTACTTGTGATCTGTTTGTTAGTGTTGTCTTAATGAAAATTATTTGTTTAATTGTTTATTCCAGTTCTTGAAAATGATTTTAGTAAAATCGAAACGTCGGAATACTGTTATTAATACTATAATTTATAATAATTGTTGATGTAATCTTTAACTATTAAACTTAATTAATGTTGCATCTTTTTTTTGCTCTACTATTTTTACTTAAAATTAAGCTTAATAGAAGCACACCAATTTACATTATAATATATATATATATAGTATATATATATATATATATATATATATATATATATATATATATATATATATATATATATATATATATATATATATATATATATATATAATATATATATTTTATTATAAGAAATATAAATATAATTATA
>SEYY01016590.1:10000-12496 GCA_009176605.1 Armadillidium nasatum
GCCTGAGAAAAAGATGGATGGATGCTGTGGAGGAAGCGATCATGACAAGGGGAGAAACGATGGAGTTTGTGAAGAGGACGGCGCTATTCGAAGACCGAGATGTCTGGGGGGGGGGGTTTCTGAAGGAGAAACACCTGACAGGTTCTGCTTAAGAGGATGGATTATATTAATATATATATAATATATATATATATATATATATTATATATATATATATATATATATATATAATAATTTATATATATATATATATAATATATATATATATTTGTGATGGCCCACAGGAGATATAGCAGTTCGTTTATCAAGCGATTATGCAGAATAGGAAACTCAACTCTGAGAGAGAGTTCTTATAGTACTGAAGACCATTAAAAAATGTAATTTTTTTAAAAAAAAATTTTTAATTTTCTGCTTTTCATGCTATCTGGTAACTAAAACGAAAGTATCTTAATATGACATAATTAAATCTAATAAATTTTCATGTCCAAAGATATAAGCCTTTTAAAAGCAAGAGTAGAAAAATTTCATGCCCAACATTAAAACTGCTATCACATATAGCCATTAATTGTGGCTTATCATGTTTTTTCCTTACGTTCTTTTCATATATATACGAGATTCTGATTGGCTGTACGATAGACGGTCATGGAAGAGTACCGTTTGTAATGCAGCAAAAACTTCTGAAAGCTTTGATGGACTAGCAGCCAACCAAGGATATGGTGTACAGAAAGAAGACTTGTTAGAAAAGGCATGAGGGACCGTCCTTCGCCACGGTTCGCTCCATGATCAAGTTCGTTTTTGACTAGAGAGAACAGGAGTGTAGCAGCGACAAACACACGCAAAACAAAATTTATTGCATTCAGCAAGAGGTAATAAATCGATTGGTTTCCATGTGAAAGTTATAAAACTAAGGATCTGGCAGGGGGGGGTCTCCAACACATGATATGACAGTGGGTGAGATGTGAGATCAATGTGAAGGCAAGACAAAAAAAAAAAAAAAAAAAAAATTTTCTTCGCGATAGTTCTTTATCTAATAAACTACAGCAGCTTTTGAAGTCTGGTACAGTAATAGTTGCCGCAGTGAAAGACCATCAGAGATATTTGAAACTCATTCAGCATAAAGATGGTGCTATTTAGGAATTTTTTTTTTTTTTTTTTTTTTTGCACAGAAGCTTCGTTAAAGAAGAAAACAAAATGGAAGTCTAACGGAATGCAAATTGTTTTCTATAGGAATGAAATAGTGCAAGAAATAGTTGAACACATATATATATAAATATATTATATATATAATATATATATATATAATATAATATATATATATATATATATATATATATATATATATATATATATATATTATATATTTCATATATAAATGAAATAATATGTATGTAACAATGGCTCCATAATTTAAAAGAAATCTACTGCAAATATAAACAAGTCACTACCATGGATTTGATTTTAAAAAATCATATTAATAATAATCTATAATTAAAATTAAAACTTCACGCACTACTAACACAGCTTTTTATTGGCTCAAGAATTTTAAAATTCTTATTTATAATAAGCTTTCTCTTAAAAATAGCTTTTATAAAATATTAAGCAAAACCTTAAAATATTAATCAGATCTAAACTCTTTCATAGATGTCATTTGATTGACTGGCTAAGACAGACTTGAATGAACCTTAAATCTAAAATATACATAATATAATTACAGATTTCATAAATTTCACAACCAACAAAAAATAAATGGTATTTTGGCCATAAAGCTTTTCAGAAAACTACCTGATTAAAATAGCTGCATGGATAAATCTTTGGCATAACAAGAATTTTAAAAATATTTTAATTAAAACATAAAAGGAATTAAATTAATGCATAAAATATCAAGTACTTTACTATTTTTTCACTGCGCACTCATACACACACACAATTATAAAATAATTGTTATAAGGTATTTTCTGGTTGCAATGGTCCCAAAGATCTTAAAATGGAAAAATTGTACTTTTAATGATCATCTGTCACAATATACAATGAGTTTACATGCAATACAGATAATATATTTAACTAAAAAGTCTCCGAGATATTACTTTTAACAGGAACAGATTTGTAAGTACACAAAAATTAACATATTTGTTACTTTCAAAATATTATTTGTAAAACTAACACAGTCTATTATAATTAATATATTATATATATATATATATAATTATATATATATATATAATACTATTATTATATTATATATATATATATATATATATAATATAATATTATATATTTATATTATAATATATATATATTATATATATATATATATTATATATATTATATATTATATATAATTAATATATTTAAGTAGTAGCTTATTAGGAAGGTAATTTGGTGCTCCTAGTATGGAAGCATTTAGGTCTGGTATTGTGTCACATTCATCAAGATTTAGGACAGTTCCATCGGAAGAAACTTGCACAGGATAGTGCAATAAATGCCCTTCAACTCTCT
>SEYY01016591.1:5000-32500 GCA_009176605.1 Armadillidium nasatum
TCCTCCAATATTCAGGAAAAGATACGAACCCTTAAAGCTTTGGACATCACTAGACCAGGATTTGAAATCTCACCTTTATGATTTGAATTCCATCAAGCTACCCCTACACCAAACTCTATCATATTTTAGAAAAAATCAATTTTCCCTTCCTCTTCTGACTTTGAAACTGATATTAATTTAGTGAATATATATATATATATATATATATATATATATATATATATATATATATATATATATATATATATATATATATATATATATATATATATATATATATATATATATATATATATATATATATATATATATATATATATATATATATATATATATATATATATATATATATATATATATATATATATATATATATATATATATATATATATATATATATATATATATATATATATATATATATATATATATATATATATATATATATATATATATATATACACTATAACTATAAAAAAATTGCAACTACTAAATTTTTTATTTATGGTGTGTGTATAGAGGAGTGATGGAGCTACAAATTTCTCTCTATACGTTATTCGATCCTATTAGTTTTTTCCGAGATATAGCCTCTCAAAAAATAGGTCCATTCTTGACCAATTTTCAAAAATTCCAAAAGTTTGAGAGGCTTTATCTTCCTTCAATCAAATAGTTTTAAATAATGCACTAAATAAATCTTATAGATCTAACCCTACTCAAAATAATATCAGAAGTATAAAAATTTGTAGGATGCCTTTTTTTAAAAAAAAATTTTCTCCGGAAGTTTTTTTTTTTTTTTTTTTTTTTTTTTTTTTTAAAGAAAAAATTCAAGTGCTTATAACATTTTTCCTAGACCTGATATCAAAAATCTGTTCCTACAAATGTCAGAAATTGGGGCTAAGATTATTCAGTTAAATTTTCAGCTCATGTGGACCAGTCGTTTGTCCCCGCTATTCGTTATTTTTCAACTTTGACTCCAAATAACTTTCAAACCGTTATAGACTCAGAAAAAAACCTTGAAATCAACTTATATTTTATTTATTTCTTTCTAAGCGATGACTTTAAAAACAATTTTTTTTATATTAAGCTTTTTATAAGAATGGAAATAATTAAAAAATCATTCTAAACTGTTGCACGGACCGTGGAAAAAAGGTCAAAAAGAGGATTAGCGTAAGGGATTAAAGGGATTAGCATAATTAATTAGGGGTCAAAATTTACAGATTATGGGAATTAACATAATTAATTAGGTTATTATCTTGATTATTATATATATATATATATATATATATATATATATATATATATATATATATATATATATATATATATATATATATATATATATATATATATATATATATATATATATATATATATATATATATATATATATATATATATATATATATATATATATATATATATATATATATATATATATATATATATATATATATATATATATATATATATATATATATATATATATATATATATATATATATATATATATATATATATATATATATATATATATATATATATATATATATATATATATATATAGGCGCGTCCCGTAGCTCAGTTGGCAGAGCGCTCGCTTAGCACGCGAGAGGACCGAGGTTCGAGGCTCGGTCGGGACGTGGGAATTTGAGTCATTCCCATTTACGCTAGCTCTGGCTCACTCAGCCGTTAATGAGTACACTAGTGAAATGCTTGTCACTGGTGGGTAATAATCCGGTATCCGCGATAGGTCTGGCCAACCAGCGGTGTAGCCGTTAGGCTCTTGCTACCCTATGGCCTTCCTCGAATTGTTCCAACTGACAGGACTTGTCCTACCTGAGGTTTGGTGTTTATTATTATTATTATTATTATATATATATATATATATATATATATATATATATATATATATATATATATATATATATATATATATATATATATATATATATATATATATATATATATATATATATATATATATATATATATATATATATATATATATATATATATATATATATATATATATATATATATATATATATATATATATATATATATATATATATATATATATATATATATATATATATATATATATATATATATATATATATATATATATATATATATATATATATATATATATATATATATATATATATATATATATATATATATATATATATATATATATATATATATATATATATATATATATATATATATATATATATACAGTAGTTAACTTTTGGTGTTGTTGTCCTCTGAAAAATTTTAATAATTTTTTTTTTTTTTTTACAAATATTCAGCATTATGTATTATATTTAAAAAAAATGAGAAAAAGTATTTTTATATAAATAAATAAAGGGGCTTTACTTGTGTAGAAGTAAAACAAAATGACATGATGTTAGAGTTATTGATTCACGTGCTTGTGGACACTGGTTCGATCCTCCGTACGGATTTTTTGTAGAAACTACCTAGAATCTAGGGAAGTCCCTCTCCTCGAATAAGGCAATGCCCATAAGTAATGAACTTTTTGATAAAAAAAGAAATAAATTGAATATTACCAGTAATATAATTTCATTATTTTTAATAAAACCAGAAGTGTTGGGCAACAATGACTCTGTAATAAATTGCACTTGTGGACCAAAAAATAATCTTCTTCCAAAAATTGTCGGTGGATTTGAGGCAGAGGAAGATGAATTCCCTTGGCAGGTTGGTCTTTACATCTGGAAAAAATTTTTTTGCTCAGCGTCAATCATTAACAATTTGTATTTACTTTCCGCAGCCCATTGCTTTAGAGATTTTCTAGTTAATAAAAGTGATACCTCGGTAAGTTTCTTCCAGTTATTATTATTATCATCAATATTATTATCAGTTATTATTATTATTATTTATTATTATTATTATTATTAATATTAGTATTAGTAGTAGTAGTAGTTGTAATAGTAATAATAGTAGTAACGGAAGTAAGAGAGGAAATGAAGTTCAAAAGAAGATTAGAGTAATAATTTTTATTGCAGAAAGGTACAAAAAATAACAGTATTATCAAGGTAAAACAAAATTAAAAAACACAAATCATGGAAACGATTTTATCACCATCTTTTAGTGATCAAAATTGGCAAGATCTTTTAGGAAGAGGGAACATATTGTTAGGTCTTTTGTTGACTTTGAGGAAAGTTATCACATAACCAAGGCTTGAAATGACAAGTCAAGAACTCAAAATAACTTATCAGTTTGAATCACCAGAAATGAAAGCTTCTCCTGTTATCGTTTTTTCAGTGAATTTGATAAAAAAAATATTAACTTTGATTTTTACGCTTTCCTTATTTTTATTTGTTTTAAAAGACTAATACAGTCTTATCTTCTACTAAAGTTGATGCCCCAGAACAAACCTTTGGGTCTATTTCATTAATACTAATTCGATAATATAAATCATTTTCCATCTAATTTTTACTCATACGTGATTAAAATTTCAATTTCTATATTCTTTCTAAGGTGAATTCAACAAGGTGTGCTGAGTAGATTATCTCTCCTGTGGTTCATATACCGTGAATCCAAGCTTGTATTTTAAATTTGCGCAATGAAAATATGTATATAACTCCTTAAGAGATCAGTTTCCTCATTTATTTGTAAACGATAATCTTTCCCTCATTCAACTACATCAACATATTTAAGGAAATGCATCTCATATCTATTGTTGGTTATATTTTTTTTCAAAATCGAAGAGGGAAACTTTCAAGGAAAATTCTTTCTTAGATCCGTAGGATTGATCAAAACAGCTCCTTCCATTCCAACACTTGAGTTATTCCTTCTTGAGAAGATGTCATCTAAGGATTTTCGCATCTTCAGCTTTCTTGCTCTCATAAACTTTTCAAAATTTCTCTTTCACATAGAACAACTAGTGCGTTCACTCTCTTTTAATATTAATTTACAAATGACGCATCTCTTCTTGTTCCATACTTCCATCTTTAAAAGAGATAGTTTAGATACTCAGCTTCACATAACCTCTAACAGTCTTTGTCCTGTTCTTTTAACCATTACGTTCATTCTTACAAATACTCTAATAATAAAAACTGGATCTTTCCCTTTAATATATTCCTCATTTTCTTTGACTTTTATTGTTAAAAAAGGTGTTATAGTTATCAGTTAATTGGTCTCTTGGTCTGACTCTAGATTTTATTTTCCCAACTTTTGTGGGTTTAATGTGGCACTCCAGACTTTTCCTATTGGAAGAGAATATATATATATATATATATATATATATATATATATATATATATATATATATATATATATATATATATATATATATATATATATATATATATATATATATATATATATATATATAGGGTTCTGTTTTATCTATAACTTTATTCTTATCTTTCATTAACGATCTGCTCAACTGCACTTCTAACTACGTTCACTCTTGTGCTGATGAATCAACTTTACATTCTTCTTCTCATTTCAAATCTGCCCCCTCTTTTGCTTCCAGAGTTGATTCTCGTCTTCAACTTTCCGCTTCTATTCTTGGTGATCTGGATGGGATTTCCCGGTGGGGTCATTGCAACTTTGTGAAATTCAACTCTTTAAAAACTCAACTTCTTCACATCTCCCTCTCAAAAACAGCTCCCAACTTTCCTATCCTCTTCGATGACTCTCCCGTTTCACTTGTAAATAACATTAACATCCTTGGTATAAACATAAACAATAAACTGTCTTGGAAATCATAAATCACAATGGTTGCTAAGGCGGCCTCTAAGAAGCTGGGAATTCTGTTCAGTTTGAGTGAATTTTTTTCTTCTGAGCAGTCACTCCAAATATAGAAGGGTCTTGTGAGCCCTTGCATGGAGTACTGTTCTCAAATCTGGTGGGGCTCCGGCTCCTCCTCTCTTCTGGATAGGGTTGAGTCTAACGCCAAAAGATAAAAGATTAATAAACTGTCCCCTACTTTCAAACTCTCTTGACCTTCTCTCTCTACCTACAACGTGACGTTGGCGCACTATCTCTTTTCTATAGATACTACAAAGGCAGGTGCTCGAGTGAATTGGCCTCTCGCATTCCTCCACCATCGAGTCGTCCTCTTTGCACAAGAGGTGCCCTGCTTTCTCACCAATTTTGTGTGAATGTAGGAAACCCCAGGCTAGTCCGTTGTGGTGCCTCCTTATTTCCAACCACCTCTGTTCTGTAGAACTTATTACCTTAATCTATTTTTCCTCCTGCATTTAATCTTCCACTCTTCAAGGCTTCCGTCTGTGCCCACCTGAGGGATGTAAGTTAGGTGTGTGTTTGAAGGAGTTTTCTCCCTTTGTGTGTGCCCCTTCCATTGAAAAGGGGTGGTGATCTGTAATATATATATATATATATATATATATATATATATATATATATATATATATATATATATATATATATATATATATATATATATATATATATAGGCTTTTCTATGTGTATTATAAAATATATTTAACACAAAATAATATCAAAAATATGATAAAAATAATAATATTAACTGAAAAATTCCAGATGTTCGAATTCAAACTAAAATATTTAATTTCCTTCCTAAATTCATTTTACAAAAGACAGTCAATGTTACAAACATCTCAGCCGTTTTAGGAGTACATCGGAGGGAAAATTTTCATAAATACAAAGAAGTTCGTCAAATTATTCAAGTGATTATTCATGAAAAATATTCATGTTACGATGAATCTCATGATATATCTTTAATTAAGATGAAGGAACCTCTAACAGTAAGTAATGAATACATGCACACAAACACACACCCATACACCCATTCAATATATATATATATATATATATATATATATATATATATATATATATATATATATATATATATATATATATATTATATATATATATATATATATATATATTGAAATGTTGTCTAAATGAAAGATAAGATTTTCCAAACGGTGTTTTCATTTATATTTTTTATACATCTTCTCTGGTGGGCAAATGTGGAAACCATATCAAATTCCACCTGAGGTGAAGAAAATTAGAAACAATTGAAGAGGTGAATAAGCTAAAAAATCCACGTCTTTAAGGAGAGCTGTGTGAGTAGAACAATTCCAGATTTGTTAGATCTACTCAATGCAGGAGCGAAAACATTCCTTTAAGGGTAGGGAGGTCCAATTAATAAATGTTTGAGGGTTGCAGTGTACTGGTTGTTATGTATGGATGCGAGACGTGGCGTTTGAATGCGAGGAAAAGGAAAAAGTTTGAGATTTTCGAAATGAAAGGTTCGAGAGCGATATGAGGTATAAAGAGAAGGAATGGAGTCAGGAATGTGAGAGTAAAGGAGCAATGAGCCTGGGGAAGGGTTATGTTTGAGAAAGCTGAACAGAACATGCTGAGATGGTTTGGGCAAGTTTGTAGGATGAATGACGGGAAATTGGCTAAAAAGGTGCTTATATCGGAAGTAGAAAGTGTAAGAGGTAGTGTGAGACCTAAGGGGGGGTTAGGTAAGTTTGGTTAAGGAATTATTGAAGGATAGGGGACTGCGATGGGAGGAGAGTATGCGATTGACGGAGAGCAAGAATGAATGGAAAAGAGTAGTGAGGGAATGAATGCTTGTAACAGTTGTGGCCTGTGGTAGTCAACGCCCCAAATTTATTGGAAAGGTTGTGAGAATTTATATATATATATATATATATATATATATATATATATATATATATATATATATATATATATATATATATATATATATATATATATATATATATATATATATATATATATATATATATATATATATATATATATATATATATATATATATATATATATATATATAATCAAAATCCAAAATCAGCCTCCAGGAAGGGTTATTAGCCCTGTCAGGAGGTTCATTCGAGGATGGACCAAGGATTTCACAGGCCAACCGCAAGCATCCGTTGCCTGCCCAGGCCTAATTCGGATGCTGATTTTGATTCCACCAGAGCAAACACGCCGCTGGTGTACTTATATATATATATATATATATATATATATATATATAATATATATATATATATATATATATATATATATATATATATATATATATATATATAACAACTCTCCATACAATATATGTAAATTTTTAATTGCATATCTTGAAGATTTCACCAAAAATCACTACACACTTGCCGACTCATTCACTTTTACACAATATATACAGTCCTTAAAATACTCTAATTATTAAATTACTAGCTTTAATATTGACAATCTTTTTATAAGCACATATAAACGGAAACCAGCAACATCATTCTTAATTTCAATGTACACAATAACATTGGCCTAAACAAACATCTTCTAAAACAATTTCTAACCATTGCAGTAAACGATAATATTTTCCTGTTTAATAACATATACTACCATCAAATAGATAGAATGCCCATAAGTTTGCCCCTTGGTCCTACTTTTGCTAATATCTTCCTTTTCTATCCCAAAATAAATTGACGTAACCAATGCCCACCTTCCTTTAAACCTATAGTATTTAACATATATAGATGATTGTTTTCTAATTATTATTAATAATCAACAATCTGACCTTACCTACCAAAACATTAACAATTAACATTCTAATATCCATTTCTCCTAAGAAGATAAAAATAATGATTCAATTCCTTTCCTTGATGTCCTAATTTCAAATTTTCCCCAAAGTTTCACAACATTAGTTTACGGAAAACCAACATCCTCCCTCCTTGGTCTTAATTTTTTCAGCTCTACTTCTTACACTTTCAAAATACGTAACATTTGTGGATACATATATCGTAAATGCCACATCTGTTCGTATTGGTGTAATTTCCACCTAGAACTCTTATAACTTAAAAAATTCTTCAACTTTAAATTCTTCACTCCAGACCTCATTGAAACTTACATCAACATCTTCATTTGCAATATTTTTCGTCTAAAATTACATACCCTTACCGACCCTTAATTAAATATTTACTTCAAATTACTATACTTAGTCTAACTTATTACCTCACTTAACAAAGATTTACACCTCGTTTTCCAAAAATATTTTCCTCATATCCAACCTCATGAATGCATTTTGTATATAGTTACTCTTCACATGCAAGAAACCTATATAAATATATATATATATATATATATATATATATATATATATATATATATATATATATATATATATATATATATATATATATATATATATATATATATATATATATATATATATATATATATACATATATATATAATCTCTCTGGTGGTCAAAGGCCGGAGGCCTTCCTACTTCCACTGGAGTTGGGAAAATGTTAGAAATCTGGTCGCTCATGGCCAACGTGACTCGATACACAGCTCTTAAAAGTATGAAAACCAAAGGAAGTTGAGAAAACAGATATAGCGAGTGTGTTCCAGATTCTACCAGTAGAGTTCATGTAAGATTAAGCATAGCGGTTAAGTCTAGGGTCAGAGAGTTGGACAGACAAAATGATGAGACTGTGCAGAAAGTCGAGTTGAAAAGCCCTCCTCAAGGGAGGAGGTATGAGACGTGAGAGATGAGAAAGAAGTGTCTGTTGTAATAACGATAATATATAGAGAGAGTGACGCAACAGTTCGACTAGCAGAAAGAGAATAGAGAGAGTTAGTAAGAGCAAAAGAGTTAATAAGACAAAAAGTCTTTGACTCCACATTTTCCAGAAGAGCTTTATGTGTGAAACCTCCTCTGATATATATATATATATATATATATATATATATATATATATATATATATATATATATATATATATATATATATATATATATATATATATATATATATATATATATATATATATATATATATATAATATATATACATATATAATAAAAATATATATATATATATATATATATATATATATATATATATATAATATATATATATATATATATATTAATATATATATATATAATATATATATATTATATATATATAAATATAACATCATATAATATATATAGTAAAGTATACCTCCAAGATTAATCCAATATGCTTGCCACCTAGTGGGCGAAAATTTGAAAACATATCTGCTATTGTTTCTGGATGGGGTTACGAAAAGGATAAAGGAAAGACTGTAAGAAATTTAAAAAAAACGAACGTCACAGTAAGTTGATATCTTTAATTGTTTATTTTAAGCAGTGGAATTTTAGACTGAAAAATTTAAGAAGAATAGTTTGTTATTCAAATTCATATGATATAAATGATATAAAATTCCCGTTTTATTTTATATTGTTATATTTCTTTATTCCATTACATTTTTTTGTAAGGTTAATGCCTCGAGCATTATTTTCAGTACATTTTCCATGTATTTTTTTAAACCTTTTTTATTAATTTCAGATTTTATCAAATTTTCAATGTATTAGAAAGGTTGGTAAGTACTTTTTGGAAGATGTTATGATATGTGCTGATTCATCCAGTAGTCAAACTTGTAAAGGAGATTCAGGAGGACCTTTAATGATAACAAATGGGTCGTATAAATATATACAGGTAACGGGAAAAGAAACAGAGAATTTATTGATCTGAAATATTACCTCAAAATATTTAATAATATTTAAAATAACAGTTAATAAAGTTCAAAATTTTCTGAAATTTTCAAAATACTTTTAATTTTAGTTTAATATTTGGGATTTTCTTTTGAAAATAAATATTTTTAATTTTAATTTCCAAATCAGATTGGTGTAGTAAGTTTTGGATTTGGATGTCATGCTCGCTTCTTTCCACATTTTTATACACGAGTGAACTATTATCTTCAATGGATAAAAAATCACACAAGTGACGCCACCTATTGTGAAAATTAAACTATGCCTTATTGGATTAAATAATATTTCATGCTATCTTGTTTAATTTCCAAAATGTTTAAACTACTGCTATTTTATTTTAATAAATATTCCTTTACCATTTAGTTAACCATTTATATTTACCTTTAAAAAACGATTTAATTTTATATGAAAATATTGTTTAGTTGGAAAGGAAACATTTTTTATTATTATTATTATTTTAAAAAAAAAAAAAAAAAAATCTTTAAGCCAATTTGAAAATCTCTGCCTAATTTTCCTTTTTTATTTTAGCCAGAAATAAATTAGCAAAACCTGCCTTAAAAAGTTTCTTTTCATATTATTTTAAATTATTTTAAGTTTTGCTATGTATTTAAAGTCAAAGTTAAATTTATTTGTTCTTTAGTTTAAAAGAAGCCCAAGACTTTTTGAACAGAAATACCCACTCCTGATGCACTTAAAAGTTTAAAAATTACAAGAACAATGAGGCTCAAATTGATTTATTTATGAAAAATATTTTTTAAAAAATGTACACATACCAAATTACAATTTGCTACGAATTTGATTATTATTTAGTAACTTGTATGTCTTGGTGTGAAAGGTGAGGTTGAAGTTTTATTAAAAGAAAGGAAATTTTCAATTCAAGAATTTGTTAATTTTAATCCCTTATATCTTTAGTTCATTTCTAGATCTTATTGATTTCTGTACTTCGTAAAAGTTCAATCATCCATTAATAAGTTTAAAGAAGCAAAAAGAAGAAAAATAGCAATACTTTTTTAGTGTGAGGTAGTGTTCAGCAATTATAGATTCTTAAATATCTATCTACACTTCATTTATATCTGGTCATTCAGTTTTTAAAATATCTTCTGTCGAATAATTTCCACTTGAAAATCCAATTTCAAATATTTATTATACCTCTGCAACTTTAATTGCATTGAATTGTTACTTAATTAAATGGAATACTCCTCTTAAAATTGATATACCCCCATTCCTAACTGACCCAATTGCAGTTTTTATTGAAGATACAAGTAATTCTTCACGAAAATGATACGGTTCTGCTCTTTGAAAATAGCATAGAAGAAATTATAACTATTGTTCAGCACAGGAAGATGCCAAGACATTTGATTTTATAAAACTATTAATGGTTATAGCATTTGTAAAACTTTTCTTCATTGTCTTGAAACATTTCTTTCTCTTTTTATAATAAAGCTGTTTATTCAACTGATTCTTTAAATTTGAAAATTTAAGATAATCATTATTACTCATTAAGAGTGATGAAGAACTGGGTTTAGAACAGTTGTGAAATCGACCATGAATGGTTTTCAACTCTATGTTCGACTAACATTTATATCATGATCAAAAAGACTCAGATTGCAGAGCTTTGGTGAGAAATCTTGAATGCAAGGAAACGTAATTTTTGTAACGAATCTATAAATGATTGAGTGATAGAAGTATAGAACCATTATAATTACTGTACTCTATAAGGAGGTTCTGACATTTTTTGGTCGATTTTTATATTCTGGAATTAAATTTTTACTATATAAAGTATTAAAAATTTGGTATCGCTCCATTATTGGGCGAGATACCTTTTTCTGAATTCTTTTCCAATTTCTGTAACTTTTATAGCTTCGGAGAAAAATATCCCTTCAGTTTTTCCGGAATAACTTTTTTTCGTAACCGAACTTATCCAAATTTCAAACGTTAGACATTTTAGATATATATCCCCAAAAACAGGTTGTGAGGTAAAATGTCAAAAGAAAGTTTGGAAAATTAGATTTTTGCTTTTTCAAATTTCAAAAAAAAAAAAAAAAAAAAATAAAAATAAAAATAAAAAAAAAAATGAAAAAGAAAAGAAATTTTAATTTAATAACATTTTTTCAAAAAGAGATATAAAAAATGTCATTCTATTGAAAGTAGATAAATTCTTCCTCGACAGTTCAAAAAACTTCACCAACCTCTGTGGAGAAACAAGAAAGTTAAAAGAAAAAAAGTAAAGGAGCTTTATTGGACTAAAAATTATACCTCACTTTTTTTCTAATAACTATTTTGATTTTTGATCTAAATTGTGCAAATTTTCTCGAATAAGAGAGGATGAGTACATCTAATGTTCTTTTGAAAGTTAATTAATGAATGTTTTGAAATTTATAATTATTTTATCCAAAATTTTCAAACTCCTTTTTTGTTTTATACCTCACAACTTGTTTTTAGCTAAAGGATATATCTAAAATGTCTCACGATTTAGCTAGCTATGTCCCTTCTTCTAGAGTTCCTGAAAAGTTGGAAAAGTTCGGTCAAGGAAAAAAAAGAACACAATAAAAAGTAAGAGTGTTTGTATCTCCGAATCTGTTAAAATTGCAGAAATTAATAGTATAAAATAGAATAAAAATGCATAAAATTATTGGAGAAGAAGTTTGGCTAGGTCAATGTTATGGTTTATATTAGAATTAAGGATGATGTTGCATATTGCGGTGATAGGTATGATTATAAATAGATTGTCAATATCAAAGCCAGCAATATAACAATTAAAGTATTTTAAGGACTTTATAATTCAAATAGCGTGCAAAAGTGAATGTGTCGGCAAGTGTGTAATGATATTTGGTGAAATGTTCAAAATGGGCAATAAAATTTTAAATATATGGAATATTAGAGGTATATATATATATATATATATATATATATATATATATATATATATATATATATATATATATATATATATATATATATATATATATATATATATATATATATATATATATATATATATATATATATATATATATATATATATATATATATATATATATATATATATATATATATATATATATATATATATATATATATATATATATATATATATATATATATATATATATATATTATATATATATATATATATAATATATATATATATATATATATATATATATATATATATATATATATATATATATATATATATATAATATATATATATATATATATAATAATAATATAAATAAGTATAAAATATTTAATTCCAAACATTTCATAATATTATGATTCAAATCTAACTGAAGCTTGAAGCCGTCTTGAAAATTCGTGTTTTTACTAACTTTCCTTAATTTGATTTTGTCGGACTTGAGTATAATGTACACACAGAGTTACTAGTTTCAGTTGTTGAAGAAATGTTTCTGTTATTTTTTGTTCAAGGTCAGACCGCTTTTTTCGCTATATTCAGTAGCCTAAAAAGGAAAATAATTGTATACATTTTGAATTATTTTTATTTCAATGCAAATTATTGCTTTTAGTATTATTAATTTTAATTATTATTATTATTATTATTATTATTATTATTATTATTATTATTATTATTATTATTATTATTATTATTATTATTATTATTTATTATTATTATTATTATTATTATTATTATTATTATTATTATTATTATTATTATTATTATTATTATTATTATTATTATTATTATATTATTATTATTATTATTACTTATTATATTATAGGAAAATGTTAAACTTTATTTATGAGAAAGTGTTTACCAAGTTCTGCCTTGTCATTTGTATATTTTAAATGGTAAGTTATATATATATATATATATATATATATATATATATATATATATATATATATATATATATATATATATATATATATATATATATATATATAATATATATATATTATATATATATATATATATATATATATATATATATATATATATATATATATATATATATATATATATATATATATATATATATATATATATATATATAATATATATATATATATAATATATATATATATATATATATATATATATATACAGTAAGTCCCCCGATTTCGAAGCGCAGTAATAGTGCCAGTGCCAAGTAAGGGGAATGCCAATGCCAAGTGAAGAAGAATGAGGAAAAATTGGTTCCCACGCTATTTCGTTAAGTATATTTAATCTGATTAATCGAATGATCCCCTAATTAATCCATATAATCCCCTTATTAATGTTAATCCCCTAAATTCGTGAATTTTGAAACCTAATTTTGCTTATCCCTTTAATCCTTTAAGCCACGCGCCTTTTGAACCTTTCTTCCCACGGTTCGTGATACCAGGTACGCGCCAACTCTTATTTGGCACTCATGTTCCTTTTTGGCTAGTGCCAGGTCCTAACATGATCTTACCCGAGTGCCATTTCTACTGTAGCACTTAATAGCACTTTCTAGCTATTTTCTAGGAAATGGCACCCTTGGTTCGGCCACGCCCACTTGCCATGATGGGAGTGTCAGTCTCAGTTGGCACTGAAGGTAAGGCACCCTTGGTGATGACGTAATTAACGAGTGCACAGGCGCACACCTACACAAACACTCGTACATGACGTCATGGTATTGAATCATCAGCACACTATGATGTCATCTTTCTGCCATATTGGAAAATTTGATCACGTGGTTTTCATTTCCGTAGATTTTCTCATGATCACGTGGTTTCCGCCATCTTAGGTTTTTGTGCACGTGATTTCTATCAAACATCTTGGAGTTGACATTCTCCATTTTGGATTTCTGTCCGCCATCTTGGATTTAGTTTCCGCCATTTTGGAATTCTGATCAAGTGGTTTTCGTCTCCGTAGAATTTTTGATATGGTTTCCACTATCATGGAATTGATTTTGAATTTTCTCGCCATTTTTTCTTGACCACTTGGTTTCCATCATTTTGAATATAATTTCGAATTTTCTCACCATTTTTCCTTGATCGCAACGCCATCTATTGAATAAAAATCTAACTCCCTCCAATATTCAGGGAAGGATACGAACCCTTAAAACTTTGAACATCTCGAGACCAGGATTCGAAATCTCACTCTTCTGATTTGAATCCCATCACGCGACCACTACACAAAACTCTATCATACTTTAGAAAATACAATTCGATCTATTTTTTCCCTTCCTCATTTGACTTTCTAACTCATATTAATTTATTGAATATATATTATTGCAAAATAATTAATCTTACGTCATCAATTTCATCGAGTGAATTATTACAAAATAATTATTCAGTCACTGATATTAAATAATAACGTATATAAAATTATACAACTACTGTCACCAAATACATTTTGTTTTACCAAATTTCAATTACTTTTATTACCATTGTTACAAAATAATCATAACATTCAATGATATTTTTTTAACGATTTATATAAATTTATTTAACTAGTGTCAAAACTACATTTCTTTATCGAATTCCTATTATTTTTAATACATAATAACTTTATGTAAAATTATATATTCCCTGTTATTACGTCATCGATAGAATTATTAAGTAATATTTTACCAAACATGCATTTATTTGCATATAAGTGTGACGTCATCATATACTCTTTATCACTTCGATTCATATATTACTTTACAGATTGTTTAAGCGTGTCATGATCCCATGACATCATACATACACCGTCTTGAATTTCTGATCCCGTAGTATCCGCAAACTTGGTTTTATTCACCATTGTGATTTTCTCACGACCACGGGGTTTTTATTTTCGTAGATTTTCTCTTGGCCACTTTGTTTCACCCAATTAATAACCAATTTCTGATATTTCCTGTTTATGACTCACTATATTTACATACTTATTTATATTAACTCTCCATAACCAAAGTTCCAAAGGAGGCCATGTGTCTATGAAGTCATACGTAACCCCACAAATCCTGACATTTCCTGTTTTTGATCAGCCTCATTTACATTTAGCATATAATATTACCACGTGTTTACAGTACCTAAACAATTTGTTTCATGTACACTACGTCATTCTATAACTATACTTATCGTATTTATAAATAAAAATTCTTATTACATTATAAATCATTACCTTAATATTATTTTATTATGCGAAGATGAGAGCACTTATTTTATGACTATTTCTTTAAAGTCTTTATGATACCAAAACATGCTATCGAATATTCATCGAGTTTTCTTCAAACTATTATTTTTAAATTTATTCATATTACATCTTCTATTTTTCTTTTCAAGCTATGATTTTTAAAAATTATTTTCAAATTTATTTTACATTCCCTCAGGTATACACGAACAAACGCATACACGCACACTTATTTCTCAATACTTCAACATTATGATGCTTCTTCTTCTTCACATGCGCACACATAAATGACGTCATCACCAAAGGTGACTCACTGTCAGTGCCAACTGAAACTTGCACTGACCTCATTCAAGGTGGACGTGGACTAACCAAGGGTGAAATGTGCTAGAGAAGAGATAGAAATGGCTGGAAAGTGCAAGAAGTTTTTGAAATGGTACTCTGGAAAGAGAATGTGCTAGGCCATGTCACTTTCCAAAGAGGGCATGAGAGTCAAATAAGGGTTGACGCATGATTGGTAGCACTGTCCGTGGGAAAAAGGTCAAAAAGGGAAGTGGCGTAAGGAATTAAAGCGATTAACAATTAATTAGGTGTCAAAATTAACGGAGTAAGGGAAGTAACATGATTAATTAGGGAATTATCCTGATTAATTGTCGAATTTTACGATTATTCGGATTAAACATATCTCATGAAAGAACGTGGGACCAATATCCCCCTAATTTCCCTTCACTTGCCGCTGGAACTTCCATCACCTGGCACTAGCACTGCCCTTCAAAATCGAGACCTATACTATATATATATATATATATATATATATATATATATATATATATATATATATATATATATATATATATATATATATATATATATATATATATATATATATATATATATATATATATATATATATATATATATATATATATATATTATATATATATATATATATATATATATATATATATATATATATATATATATATATATATATATATATATATATATATTATACTTTTTTTTTTACATATATTCATTTTATATTATTTTTATATTTAAAAAAAAGAAAAAAGTATTTTTTATAGAAATAAATAAAGACGTTGTACATGTATATATGTATACTTGTGTAGAAGTACAACACAATTACATGACGTTTGAGTGATTGATTCACGTACTTGTGGACGCTAGTTTGTAGAAACTACCTAGAATCTAGGGAAGTCCCTCTCCTCGAATAGGGTTATCCCCATGAGTAGTGAACTTTTTAATAAAATAAAAAAAATAAATAAATAGAATATTACCAGTAATATAATTTCATCATTTTTAATAAAACCAGAAGAGTTGTTCAACAATGACTCTGTATCAAAATGCACTTGTGGTATAAAAAATTATCCTCAACCAAGAATTATGGGTGGAATTGAGGCAGAGGAAAATGAATTCCCTTGGATGGCAATTGTTTACATTTGGGAAGAATTTCATTGCTCGGCATCAATCATTAACAACTTGTATTTACTTAGCGAAGCCCATTCCTTTAAGAGTTTTCGAGAAAGTAATGATACTGTGGTAAGTTTCTTCCAGTTATTATTATTATTATTAATATTATTTTTATTATTATTATTATTATTATTATTATTATTATTATTATTATTATTATTATTATTATTATTATTATTATTATTATTATTATTATTATTATTCTTATTATTCTTATTATTATTATTATTAATAGTAGTAGTAGTAATAGTAGTATTAGTAGTAAACGGAGTAAGAGAGGAATGAAGTTAAAAAAAAATTAGGGAAATAATTTATACTGAAAAAAGTACAAAAAAATCACAATATTATCAAGATAAAACAAAATTCAAAAACACAAATCATGGATAAGATTTTATCAAAATCTATTAATAATCAAAATTGGCAAGAATTTTTTAAGAAGAGGGAACATATTGTTAGGCTGTGGAAAGTTATCACGTAACTTATAGTCTTGAAATGACAGGTCAAAAACTCAAAATAATTTATCAATTTGAATCACCAGAAATAAAGGCTTCTCCTGTTACTTTTTTTCAATGAATTTGATAAAAAAATATTAACCTTGATATTTACGCTTTCTTTATTTTTATTTGTTCTAGAAGACTAATGCAGTCTTTTCTTCTAAAACGATTGAGCCCCAGTACAAATCTTTGGGTCTAACTCATTTAATACAAATTCGATCAAACAAATCATTTTCCATCTAACATTTACTCGTTCATGATTAAAATTTCAATTTCTATATTCTTTCTAAGCTGAAGTCAAACAAGGTATACTGGGTAGACGTTATATATCCTGTTGTTTTTAAACTATTAATCCAAGCTTGTACTTTAAATTTATACAGTAAATTGAACATGTATTAATGCCCTTAATTAAGAGGCCAGTTTCTTCATTTATATGTAAACCACAATCTTCCATGCATTCAACTACAACATCATCTTTAAAGAAATGCAGAGCTCATATCTAAAATAGTTATATTTTTTTCAAAATTTGAAAAGGGAAACTGTTGAGAAAATTCTTTCTTAGATCCTTAGGAGGAATCAAAACGGCTCCTTCCATTCCAACACGTGAAAAGATTTAGTCTAAGGATTATAACTTCTTTAGCTTTCTTGTTCATAAACTTTTCAGTTTCCTTCACGTTATACAACTAGTGCGTCACTTTCTTTTAATATTAATTTACAAATGATGCATTTCTTCTGGTTCTATACTCCAAAAATTTCTCAATTACATAATCTCCAAAATTCTTTTTACCAATAAGTTAACCAATATGTTCATTCCTTCTAAAACTTTAACAATAAAGACTGGGTCTTTCCCTTTAATTTATTATTCATTTTCTTTGACTTTCCTTATTCCAAAAGGTGTTACAGTCGTCAGTTAATTGGTCTGAACCTGGATTTTGTTTTCCCAACTTTGATGAGTTTAATGTGGCATTACAGACTTTTCCTTTTGGAAGAGAATATATATATATATATATATATATATATATATATATATATATATATATATATATATATATATATATATATATATATATATACCAGCTGAGCACCGGAATTTACGGCACAAAATGATGTCAGCGAGCATCAGCACAGATGCCAAAACTAAATACATCGCACCGTACCGCACCGCATCACACATCACCGCATATATATATATATATATATATATATATATATATATATATATATATATATATATATATATATATATATATATATATATATATATATATATATATATATATATATATATATATATATATATATATATATATATATTATATATATATATATATATATATATATATATATATATATATATATATATATATATATATATATATATATATATATATATATATATATATATATATATATATATATATATATATATATATATATATATATATATATATATATATATATATATATATATATATATATATATATAATATATATATATATATATATATATATATATATATATATATATATATATATATATAATATATATATATATATATATATATATATATATATATATATATATATATATATATATATATATATATATATATATATATATATATATATATATATATATATATATATATATATATATATATATATATATATATATATATATATATATATATATATATATATATATATATATATATATATATATATATATATATATATATATATATATATATATATATATATATATATATATATATATATATATATATATATATATATATATATATATATATATATATATATATATATATATATAATATATATATATATATATATATATATATATATATATATATATATATATATATATATATATATATATATATATATATATATATATATATATATATATATATATATTATATATATATATATATATATATATATATATATATATATATATATATATATATATATATATATATATATATATATATATGCTTTTCTATGTGCATTATTAAATATCATTAACCATAAAAATAATATCAAATATATGATAAATATAATAAAAACTGAAAAATTCCAGACGTTCGAATTCAAACTAAACTATATAATTTTCTTCCTAAATTCTATTTACAAAAGGTAGTCAATGTCACAAACATCTCAGTCGCTTTAGGAATACATCAGATGAAAGAATTTTCTGAATACGAAGACTTGCGAGAAATTATTCAAGTGATTTTTAATGAAAAAGATATATATAACAACCTATCTTATGATATAACTTTAATGAAGCTGAAGGAACCTCTAACAGTAAGTAATGAATACATGCACACAAACACATACCCATGCATACATACCATATATATATATATATATATATATATATATATATATATATATATATATATATATATATATATATATATATATATATATATATATATATATATATATATATATATATATATATATATATATATATATATATATATATATATATATAGCTTAGTATTTAAAACCACTGTAATTAAAAACTTGCAAAGTAAAACACTAAAAAAATATTAACATTGAAAGATAAAAAAAATAATCAGCAACGGAGGATTAAAATCAAAGAAGAAAATGGCAACTGTTTCAGAGACACATTTCCTGTCTCCCTCATCAGGCCTGATGAGTGAGTGAGCGAGTGAGCGAGCTAACTTTCTTTAAATATCATATATATATATATATATATATATATATATATATATATATATATATATATATATATATATATATATATATATATATATATATATATATATATATATATATATATATATATATATATATATATATATATATATATATATATATATATATATATATATATATATTATATATATATATATATATATATATATATATATATATATATATATATATATTATATATATATATTTCGGTTCCTAAGGAAACTGTATTTAATAAAAAATAATGTTGCTAGCAACGTTGGAATTTTATTATGCTTTAATAATACATGCTTAAAGCAATATATAATAAATAATTAAGTTATTAAGATAGAAGTTTTGGGTTATCTAAACCCATTATCAATATCATCTGTAAATGAAATAAAATAAATAACAATCAGAATAAATATAAGATATAATTATGATCACAAATTAGCAAATTAGTAACACTAAGAATATTACCAATAATTAAAATCATATTATATATATATATATATATATATATATATATATATATATATATATATATATATATATATATATATATATATATATATATATATATATATATATATATATATATATATATATATATATATATATATATATATATATATATATATATATATATCGCCATGGTTGTTTAATCTATCGATGGATGGTGTAGTTAGAGAAGTGGAGAGAGAAGGGAAGGGTATTAGGTTGAGAAATATGGAGGGTGAATGGGATGTGAGTGTTTTACTTTTTGCAGATGATGCGGTGTTGGTAGCAGAATCTGGAGAAAAGTTGAGAATGCTTGTGAGAGTGTTTGAGGGGAAATTTGCAAACATGAGATTGAAAGTCAATCCAGCGAAGAGTAAGGTTATGAGGATTGGAGGTGGAAGGTGAAGAGATGTGGAAGGAGGAATAGGGGGGCTGTAGAAGTGGGAGGAATGACAACTTGAGGAGGTGAATGAATTTCAAATTCCACCTGAGGTGAAGAAGAATTAGAAACAATTGAAGAGGTTAAAAACCCAAGACTCCACGTCCTTTAAGGAGAGCTATATTAGTGGAACCATCCTCTGATTTGTTAGATCTACTTCAATGCAGGAGAGAAAACATCAATTCAAAAAAGAAATTTTATAGAAGATAATTCTTAGGATTACAGAGAACAGTGTTTGGTCTATTCTACCATATATATATATATATATATATATATATATATATATATATATATATATATATATATATATATATATATATATATATATATATATATATATATATATATATATATATATATATATATATATATATATATATATATATATATATATATATATATATATATATATATATATATATATATATATATATATATATATATATATATATATATATATATATATATATATATATATATATATATATATAGGGATGGAGCGATACCAAATTTTTTACCGATACCGATACCGATACCTAAAAATTACCCGATACCGATACCGATACCGATACCTAAAAATTACCCGAAACTTGCCGATACTATACCGATACCGATACCGATACCGATACGATACTCTTATCCAAAAATTCACCGATACCGATACCGATACCAATACCGATACAGTATCGGAAAATATGCCGATACTTGCCGATACCGATACCGATACCGATACTTCACTCCATCCCTAATATAGATTGACTCACGTGCTTGAGGGCGCCGGTTCGATCCCACTTTGGGATCCTAGGTATATACTACCTAGAAAAGTTCCTCTCCTCGAATAGGGCAATGCCAGTGAGATGTGAACTTTTTTTTTTAAAATACATATATATATATATATATATATATATATATATATATATATATATATATATATATATATATATATATATATATATATATATATATATATATATATATGTAGAGGTCACCAATTATGTAGTGACATTATTTGTGTCACCAAATATGTGGTGCAGGAGATCCCTACACTTTGTGGGGCGAAGGGGGATAGATCAGGAGGCTGGGTGTTTTCAATGTCCCCTTGTGGAATATCCGACTGATAGGCGTGAGGTAGCCACCACTTTTCTTCAAGCCTGCGGAGCGTCTGTAGCCTCGGATGTAAGGCTACTTCAAAGGAACCACAGTCGAGGGCAAAATGGTCTGCCAAACTGGGTATCCTTTCGGGAGCAGAGGTGTTGGAACTTCTTCTTCTTCTGGGACGTCTTTTTCTGTTGCTGTAGTTGCGGCTTCTTTTTGCCTCTGCTTTGGACGTCTTCTGCTGGGCAGTGCGGCTGTTTCTCTGAAGAGACCAGAGAATGCCTTCTAAACTCGGTTAATATACTATTATTGCGCTAAAATGTATGTATATTTATTCTTTCAGGTAGACTCTTTAATCTCTTTGTCATTTTGAGTAAATCGTTGGCTTAGTGGCAAGATTGTCGTTATCACATCTTTACAATTAGTGTCAGTCGATTGGGACTGATGCAAACATTTTACAAAATATATATATATATATATATATATATATATATATATATATATATATATATATATATATATATATATATATATATATATATATATATATATATATATATATATATATATATATATATATATATATATATATATATATATATATATATATATATATATATATATATATATATAATATATATATATATATATATATATATATATATATATATATATATATATATATATATATATATATATATATATATATATATATATATATATATATATATATATATATATATATATATATATATATATATATATATATATATATATATATATATATATATATATATATATATATATAGATATATATATATATATATATATATATATATATATATATATATATATATATATATATATATATATATATATATATATATATATATATATATATATATATATATATAGATAGATAGATAGATAGATATATATATATATATATATATATATATATATATATATATATATATATATATATATATATATATATATATATATATATATATATATATATATATAGATAGATATATATATATATATATATATATATATATATATATATATATATATATATATATATATATATATATATATATATATATATAGATATATATATATATATATATATATATATATATATATATATATATATATATATATATATATATATATATATATATATATATATATATATATATATATATATATATATATATATATATATATATATATATATATATATATATATATATATATATATATATATATATATATATATATATATATATATATATATATATATATATATATATATATATATATATATATATATATATATATATATATATATATATATATATATATATATATATATATATATATATATATATATATATATATATATATATATATATATATATATATATATATATATATATATATATATATATATATATATATATATATATATATATATATATATATATATATATATATATATATATATATATATATATATATATATATATATATATATATATATATATATATATATATATATATATATATATATATATATATATATATATATATATATATATATATATATATATATATATATATATATATATATATATATATATATATATATATATATATATATATAGAGATATACATCCAAGATTAATCCAATATGCTTGGCACCATGTTTTCAAAAATTTGAAAACATAACTGCTATTACTTCTGGATGGGGCAGACAACAGGAAAATGGAACGGCTGAAAAAATTTTAAGAAAAACGAACCTCACAGTAAATTGATATCTTTAATTGTTTATTTTAAACAGGAAATTTTAGACTGAAAAATTTAAGTGTAATTTGTTATTTAAATTCAAATGATATAATTGAGATAATTTCACATTTTATTTTATATTTTTTTTTTCATTACATTTTTTTTAGTAAGGGTAATGCTTCGAGAAAAATTTTCAGTACATTTTGCATGTAATTTTTTGCATTTTTTATTAATTATCAGATTTTATCAAATTTTCAATGTAATTAACTTGATTAGAAGGGACTTCTCGGAAGATATTATGATGTGCGTTGATGCATCCAAAAATCAATCTTCTTGTAGAGGAGATTCAGGAGGTCCTTTAATGATAATAAATGAGTGGGATAAATATGCACAGGTAACTGGAAAAGAAACAGAGATTTTATTGATCGGAATACATTCTCAAAATATTCAATAATATTTAAAATAATAGTTAATCAAGTTCATAATTTCCTTAATTAAATTTTCCAAAATATTTGAATTTTTTAGTTTAATATTTGTGTATTTTGTTTTGAAAATATAAAATTTTAATTTTAATTTCCAAATCAGATTGGTATAGTAAGTTTTGGATATGGATGTTCAACTAAACTCTATCCAAGTGTTTATACACGAGTGAGCTATTTTCTTCAATGGATCCATGATCACACGAACGACGCTATCTATTGTGAAAATTAAACTGTGCCTTATTGGAATAAATAACATTTTACGCTATCTTCTTTAATATCCAAAAATGTTTAAACTTTTGAAAAATTATTCTCTTGATGTTAGATACTATTGCTATTTTATTTTATTAAATCATCCTTTACCATTTAGTTTACCATTTATTTTTACTTTTTAAAAACGATATAATTTTATATGAAAATATTGTTTAGTTGCAAAGTTTTTCTATACATTTAAAACTGAAAGTAAAATTAGGTTGTTTTTTAGTTTAAAAGAAGTCCAAAATTTTTTGGAGAGAAATACCCACAACTGCACACTTAAAAGTTTTATAGCAGCTGTTGTAGACATTTTTTTAAATCTATAAATAGCAGAGTTTTCAATGAAATGTTTTTTTTACCTCCAGAACTTTTTCTACATTTCATTAATTAAAGTCCTTTTTATTGTTACTATATCACTTATCCAGTTCTATGTTGACAATTCCACCGTCTATTACTCCTTCCTATTTTGAAAGCACCCGAAGGAGGAACTTGACTCTAAAAGGTGGCCTTGGAGCAACTAGCCTTCACTCTTTCTCTAACGGAGCAGTGAAAACATGGCTACTTCAATGTCTCAAAATCCCAGTTCGTCCATCTTACTATATATATATATATATAGTATATATATATATATATATATATATATATATATATATATATATATATATATATATATATATATATATATATATATATATATATATATATATATATATATATATATATATATATATATATATATATATATATATATATATATGTATATATATATATATATATATATATATATATATATATGATCTTTCCATGAACTTTGTCATCTTCTTCAGAAAACTCACAAGTAAAACCTAACCTGGTATTTTTTGCTCATATTCTAAGGCCCTTTTGGAAAGGGTCACATTATTTGTTATTCTTTTAAAGAGTTTCTGAGAGGTTACCAAGTTGCCATTCACTGAAGTGGGTTTTCTGAAAACTTTAAATAAGAGACTTCCGTTATTCTGGGTTATGTATAAATCTAGAAATGAGATTCCATTATTATCCTGGATTTCGACGGTGAACTTAATTGAGTCAGCTAAATTATTTAAATATACAAAAAATTGTTGTGAAGGAAAGGAATAGTATTTAATAGAATAATAATGGAATCTCATTTCTAGATTTATTCATAACACAGAATAACGGAAATTTCTTATTTAAAGTTTTCAGAAAACTCACTTCATGCAATCAACTTTTACATGCATACTCCGATTATCCAATATATATAAAACAAAATATTATTTTTAAAACATTTTTGCGCTCATTACTCATTATTGATTTGATATTTTTGAATGACGAGAATAATTTTGTTATACATCAATTTTTAACATTAGGTTAAGCACTTGCTTTTATTATTAAAGAGTATCATAGAGCAAAAACATATATACATAACAACAAAAAATCCGTTGCCCTTAATACTCTCCAAAACACTATCATAATTCCTTACGCAGAATCACTTATCTCCTTACGTTATTCCATCTTTACATTGTTCAATTTACATTTGATCTTTAGTTTCCCAGATAAATTATCCCAAAACCTTCTTATTAATAATACGACATTCTCTGAGAAAATTTAAGGAGTCTACACGATCCCTTGTAAATCTTGCCATCGCTCATATTTTGGTGAAACCTTGAAATCTTTGCGTTTCCGTTTAGATCAGCATAAAGCAGACATTAGAAGATGCAATGATAGCAATGCAATTTTCTTGCACATTGCAGAACATCATCATCAGATAAACTGGAATAACTCCAAATTTAATTTTTCTTCAAAACCAACAAAAAATTTAAATAGATTAATCTAAATCCTCTTTTATTAAAATCTTACAGAATTTTAATACATCTGTTTTTTTCGAGATAGATGCATACTTAATCAAATATCTAAAAAATGCTTTTGCAAAATATTTTTATTCCGTGAGCGATGACCAAGTGCAAGAGTTAATGGTTGGCTGAGGTGGATAATCTTTTTTTACCGACTTGGGATGTTTTCTAAAGGACTTTTTCCTTTTTATTTAACTCAGTGTTGTCTGAAGAGAGAAGCGTGTAAGTCTTCCGTAATGGGACAATTGATTTAATCTTCTACTTTTTTTATGTCTTTTTTTTACTTCGTCTGTTAAATATATTTTAGTGTTTTATCTGTTATTATTTTATTAAAAGAAGTTTTAAAATTACGATTTACATAACCTGGAATACGGGAGAGTTAGTGTTCCTAAAAGATATATATATATATATATATATATATATATATATATATATATATATATATATATATATATATATATATATATATATATATATATATATATATATATATATATATATATATATATGCTCTTCCGATAGGAAAAGTTTGGAGTGCCTCATAAAACCCCCCAAAGTTGTGGAAAACAAAATCCTAGGTCAGACCAACTAATTGATAACCGTAACACCTTTTTTGTAATAAAGAAAGTCAAAGAAAATGAGGAATATATTAAAAGAAAATATCCAGTCTTTATTATTAAAGTATTTGCAAGAATGATCATAGCATAAA
>SEYY01016591.1:35000-47500 GCA_009176605.1 Armadillidium nasatum
CATTAATTAGGTTATTATCCTGATTAATTATCGGATTATCCAATTAATCGGATTGAAAAAAAACTTCACGAAAAGAGAGTGGTACCAATATCACCTCATTTTCCCCTATTTGGCACTGACATTAGCACTGCACCTGCCCTTCAATATATATATATATATATATATATATATATATATATATATATATATATATATATATATATATATATATATATATATATATATATATATATGTATATATATATATATATATATATATATATATATATATATATATATATATATATATATATATATATATATATATATATATATATATATATATATATAATATATATATATATATATATATATATATATATATATATATATATATATATATATATATATATATATATATATATATATATATATATATATATATATATATATATATATATATATATATATATATATATATATATATATATATATATATATATATATATATATATATATATATATATATATATATATATATATATATATATATATATATATATAGTATATATATATATATATATATATATATATATATATATATATATATATATATATATATATATATATAGTTTTACTTTTGGAGGTGTTGTCTTTTGAAAAATTTTTAATAAACATTTTTTTTTACAAATATTCAACATTACCTATTATATTTAACAAAAAATTATTTTTTCGTGCTTGGGGACGCTGGTTCGATTCTTTGTACGGGTTTTTTGTAGAAACTATGTAGAATCTAGGAAAATTCCTCTCCTCGAATAGGGTAATGCCCAAGAGTAATTAACTTTTAATAAAAAAAAAAAAAAGTAAATAGAATATTGCCAGTAATATATTTTCAATTATGTATTACCAGAAGTGTTGGGTAACAGTGACGCTGTAACAAACTGCACTTGTGGTCCAAAAAATAATCCCCATTCAAGAATTGTCGGTGGAATTGAGGCAGAGGAAAATGAATTCTTTTGGCAGGCCGCTGTTTACTATTGGGAAAAATTTTTTTGCTCAGCATCAATCATTAACAACTTGTATTTACTTACCGCAGCCCATTGCTTTAAAGGTTTTCGGCCTAAAAATAATAGTTCGGTAAGTTTCTTATAGTTATTATTATTATTATCATTAATATTATTATTATTGCTATTATTAGTAGTAGTAGTTGTAATAGTAATAGTATTAGTAGTAACGGAAGTAAGAATTTGGTTAATAAATGTTATTGAAGAAAAGTGCAAAAAATAGCAATATTATCAAGGTAAAAAAAATCATGGAAAAGATTTAATCACCATCTTTTAATGATCAAAATTGGCAAGACCTTTTAGGAAGAGGGAACAATATTGTTAAGTCTTTCGTTAACTCTGTGGAAAGTTATCACATAACAAAGGCTTGAAAAGACAAGCCAAGAACTCAAAATGACTTATCAGTTTGAATCACCAGAAATATAATCTTCTCCTGTTATTGTTTTTACAGTGAATTGGATTAAAAAAAAATAAAAAAAAAACACTAAAACAGTCTTATCTTCTACTTCAGTTGAGCCCCAAGCACAAATCTTTGGGTCTAACTTATTTTATACAAATTCGATCATATAAAACATTTTCCATCTAACTCTTACTCATACATGTTTAAAAGTTCAATTTCTATACTCTTTCTAAGCTGAACTCAAACAAGGTGTGCTGAGTGGACTTTATCTCTACTGTGGCTTATAAACTGTGAATCCAAGCTTGTAATTTAAATTTGTACATTGAACATATGTATTTAACCCCTTAATAGGTCAGTTTCTTCATTTATATGTACTCCTCAATCTTCCACGCATTCAACTATAACATCATCTTTAAAGAAATTCAGCTCATATCTAGAATAGTTATATTTTTTCCAAATTTGAAGAGCTAAACTGTTAAGGAAATTCCTTCTTAGATCTGTAGGAGGAATCAAAACAGCTCCTTCCATTCTATCACGTGAAAAGATTGAGTCTAAAAATTTTCGCTTCTTCAGCTTTCTTGTTCTCATAAACTTTTCAGTCTCCTTCAAGTTGTACAACAATTGCGTTCACTCTCTTTTAATATTAATTTACAAATGACTCATCTCTTCTAGTTCCAAACTCTATCATTTAAAAAGAGCTTAGTTTAATTTGTCAGTTTACATAATTTCGAAAGTTCTTCGTCCAATTTTCTTTCCCATACATTAACTATTATGCTTCATTCATACAAATACTTAAATAATAAAGACTTGGATCTTTCCTTTCAAAATATTCCTCATTTCTTTGACTTTCATCATCCCAAAAAGTGTTACATTTGTCTGGTAAGTGGTCTGACCTTGGATATTGTTTTCACAACTTTGGTGGGTTTAATGTTGAACTCCACACTTTCCTATTGGATGACAATATATATATATATATATATATATATATATATATATATATATATATATATATATATATATATATATATATATATATATATATATATATATATATATATATATATATATATATATATATATATATATATATATATATATATATATATATATATATATATATATATATATATATATATATATATATATATATATATATATATATATATATATATATATATATATATATATATAGACTGGATGATCACCGAAATTACGCGGATAATAAACCAGGTGAACGTGCACCTGCATCTCATAACAACTCACTGCACCACCAGTCATCATTTCGCACCGCACCATATATATATATATATATATATATATATATATATATATATATATATATATATATATATATATATATATATATATATATATATATATATATATATATATATATATATATATATATATATATATATATATATATATATATATATATATATATATATATATATATATATATATATATATATATATATATATATATATATATATATATATATATATATATATATATATATATATATATATATATATATATATATATATATATATATATATATATATATATATATATATATATATACTATGTATATTATAAAATATCGTTACCACGAAATAATATCAAATATATGATAAAAATATTAATAAAAACTGAAAAATTCCAGATGTTCGAATTCAAACTAAAATATTTAACTTTCTTCCAAAATTCTTTTTACCAAAGGCATTCAATGTTACAAACATCTCAGTCGTTTTAGGAGTACATCAGAGGGAAGAATTTTCTAAACTCAAAGAAGTTCGACAAATTATTCAAGTGATTATTCATGAAAAATACAGACCTTGCAACCACTCTCATGATATAGCTTTAATTAAGATGAAGGAACCTCTAACAGTAAGTAATGAATGCATGCACACAAGCAAACACCCAAACACACACATACAATACATACATACACACCAGAGGTGGGCGCGCAAATTTTAAAATTTTAATAAAAATATTAATAATATAAATAATTATTTAATAAATTAATATATTATATATAAATATATTATAAATATATATATATATATATATATATATATATATATATATATATTATATAACACACTTTCCCTTCTTTTATTTTTCCAACTTCCTATGACTTACACACCTTCAAACGTCGTGTATCGGGACATGTCGGCCTTTAGTTTGACCAGGCTTCCGTCTTTTCCCCCAACTCTGGTGGAATTTTGGTAGGCCTCTGGCCTTTGCCCACCAAGGGTGATATTAAAAAAAAAAAAAAAAAATAATATATATATATATATATATATATATATATATATATATATATATATATATATATATATATATATATATATATATATATATATATATATATATATATATATATATATATATATATATATATATATATATATATATATATATATATATATATATATATATATATATATATATATATATATATTATATATATATATATATATATATATATATATAGTATATATATATATATATATATATATATATATATATATATATATATATATATATATATATATATATATAGATATATATATATATATATATATATATATATATATATATATATATATATATATATATATATATATATATATATATATATATATATATATATATATAAGATGATATACTGTGGTTCGAAATGTTGGTTAAATGAATGTTAAGATTTTCCTAATGTTGTTTTCATATATAATTTTTAATACATCTCTGGTGGGCAAATGTCGAAACCATATCAAATTCAACCTGAGGTGAAGAAAATCAGAAATAATTGAAGAGGTGAAAATCTCAAGAAAGCTGAGTGAGTGGAACCATCCCAGATTTGTTAGATCTACTCAATGCAGGGGCGAAAACATCCCTTTTGAAACAAATTTTATAGAAGATGCTCAACATTAACCTCTTTGAAGCTTTGAGAATGAGAAATTAATGTGACCCTTTCCAAAATGGTTGGTAGGATAAGAAGAACGAAATATATTAAGGTCAGGCAAACGTTTTATTTGTGATTTTTTTTGAAAGATGTCGAATTTGTGTGAAAAATCATGTCGAGTTGTTGGATGGAGGAACTAAGATATTGAGACATTGAAGCAGCCATGATTTCTCTGCCTCCTTTAGAAATTCGGGAAAGAGTGAAGGTTAGTTGCTTCAAGGTCACCTCTTAGAATCAAATTCTGCTTTTGGGTGCTTTCAAAATAAAAGGAATAATAGAGGGTGAAATCGCCAACATAAAATTAGATAGGTGATATAGTAATAGTAAAAAGGACTTTTAAAAAATGTAGAAAAAGTGTTGGAGGTAAGACATATCAATGAAAAACTCTACTATTCATAGATTTAAAGAATGAACCGTGCTAGTCTTCAACAGGTGGTGCTAGAAGAAAAATGGAAGAAATCGAAGAAGATATAGGTGACTACTTAAAAGGAATAACATAGAAGTGGAGATAGGAAAGGAGTGAGGTGGAGAGTGCTGAAGAGGAATGGAGTAAATTGAAGATAGCTTTAGTGGAGGTGCGAGAAGGATGTGGTATGAAGAAAATAGGGAATGGAAGCGAAATGAGAGAATGGAATGGAGAATATGGTGATGAAGAAAATGAGGAATGGCCTAATGAAGAATATTTGGAAAGAAGGAAGGGAGAAGAAAAGAAAGGAAGCCAACATAAAATTAGATAGGTGATATAGTAATAGTAAAAAGGACTTTTAAAAAATGTAGAAAAAGTGTTGGAGGTAAGACATATCAATGAAAAACTCTACTATTCATAGATTTAAAGAATGAACCGTGCCAGTCTTCAACAGGTGGTGCTAGAAGAAAAATGGAAGAAATCGAAGAAGATATAGGTGACTACTTAAAAGGAATAACATAGAAGTGGAGATAGGAAAGGAGTGAGGTGGAGAGTGCTGAAGAGGAATGGAGTAAATTGAAGATAGCTTTAGTAGAGATGCGAGAAGGATGTGGTATGAAGAAAATAGGGAATGGAAGGCCGAAAATGAGAGAATTTTGGAAAGAAGGTTTGGAGAATATGGTGAAAAGAAAGGACTCCTTTAACAAGTATCTGGGTACAAAGGAGGGTATGGATTGGGAGAAGTATAGGGAAAGGAGTAAGGAGGGGAAAAGAGAAGGCAAGAGGGCAAAAGAAGAGTATTTGCGGATTGGAGCAGAAAATTTTAAGGAAAAATAAAAATATATATAATATATATATATATATATATATATATATATATATATATATATATATATATATATATATATATATATATATATATATATATATATATATATATATATATATATATATATATATATATATATATATATATATATGTCTCCTCTGGTGGGCAAAGGCCAGAGGCCTTCCTACTTCCACCAGAGTTGGGGAAATGCTAGAAATGTTAGAAATGGCCGACGTGATTCGATACAAGGCTTTTAAAAGTGTGCAATCAAAGGAAATTGTTAAAACAGATAAAGGAAGTGCGTTCCAGACTATACCAGTAGAGTTCATGTAAGATTGAGCATAGTTGTTAAGTTTGGGGTCGGAGAGTTGGACATACAAAAAAAGAATGAGACTGTGCAGAATAGAAGAGTCGAAGGGCCCTTCTCAATTTAGGTGGTATAAGGCTTAAGAGTTCGGAAAGAAGTGCCCGTTTTAATAACTATAGTATAGAGAGAGTGACGCAACAGTTCGGCCAACAGAAAGAGAATAACTCTATGTGTGCAACCAGCCCTGATATATATATATATATATATATATATATATATATATATATATATATATATATATATATATATATATATATATATATATATATATATATATATATATATATATATATATATATATATATATATATATATATATATATATATATATATATATATATATATATATATATATATATATATATATATATATATATATATATATATATATATATATATATATATATATATATATATATATATATATATATATATATATATATATATATATATATATATATATATATTTGTAGAGATATACCTCCACGATTAATCCAATATGCTTGCCACCAAGTGGGAAAAAATTTGAAAACATCTGTGCTACTGTTTCTGGATGGGGCTACGAAAAGGATAAAGGAAGGGCTGTAAAAAATTTAAAAAAAACGAACGTCACAGTAAGTTGATATCTGTAATTTTTTATTTTAAGTAGGGAATTTTAGACTGAAAAATTTAAGAAGAGTAGTTTGTTATTTAAATTCATATGATATGAATGAGATAAATTCCCTTTATATTTTGTGTTGTATATTTCTTTATTCCATTACATTTTTTGTAAGGTTAATATCTCGAACAATATTTTCAATGCATTTTCCTTGTATTTTTTTACCTATTCTATTAATTACAGATTTTATCAAATTTTCAATGTAATATAAAGGTTGGTATGCACTACTCGGAAGATATCATGATGTGTGCTGATTCATTTAATAGTCAAACTTGTAAAGGAGATTCAGGAGGACCTTTAATAATAAATGAGTTAGATAAATATATACAGGTAAAATGAAAAGAAGCAGAGAATTTATTGATCTGTAATGCAATCTCAAAACATTTAATAATATTAAAAATAACAGTTAATCAAGTTCAAAATTTCCTGAAATTTTCAAAATACTTTTAATTTTAGTTTCAATATTTGGGGATTTTCTTTTGAAAATAAATAATTTTAATTTTAATTTCCAAATCAGATCGGTGTAGTAAGTTTTGGATTTGGATGTCTAGCTCGCTTCTTTCCACATTTTTATACACGAGTCAACTATTATCTTCAATGGATCCAAAATCACACAAGCGACGCCACCTATTGCAGAAATTAAACTGGGCCTTATTGGTTTAAATAACATTTTATGCTCTCTTGTTTAATATCCAAAACTGTTTAAACTTTTGAAATAATTATGCTTGATGCTAAATACTATTGCTAATTTATTTTAATAAATCTGCCTTTACCATTTATTTTTCCAATTTTTTTTACCTTAAAACAACGATTTAATTTTATACGAAAATATTGTTTAGCTGCAAAGGAAACATTTTTTATTAAAAAAAAATAAAAAAATAACGTTCAACTTATTTGAAAAGCTCTACCTAATTTTCTTTTTTATTTTAGTCAGAAATAAATTAGCAAACACCTGCCTTAAAAAGTTTCTTTTCGCATATCTTAATTTATTTTAAGTTTTTCTATACATTTAAAAGTCAGAGTTAAATTAGTTTGTTCTTTAGTTTAAAAGAAGTCAAACCTCTTTGAAGAGAAATACCCACAATTCCACACTTAAAAGTATAAAAATTACAAGAACAATAAGGTTCAAATTGATTCATTTATGAAAAATATATAAGAGCACAAGCGGCATGCTTGCTCAAATTTAATCAAAATCGGCATCTGCGATAGGCCTGGCCAGTCAGCGAATGTTTGAAGTCGACCCGTGAAACCCTTGGTTCATTCTCGAATGAACCTACTGACAGGGCTAATAACCCTCCTGGGGCTGAATTTTAATTTTGATTTTTATATATATATATATATATATATATATATATATATATATATATATATATATATATATATATATATATATATATATATATATATATATATATATATATATATATATATATATATATATATATATATACAGTTTTGTTTATTTATCTCCTAATTCTACTGACTACCCTAAATTCTTCGACTTTCTAAACTCCAAAATAGAGCACATTCTTTCTTCTTCTCTTTTCTCTGAAATTATCATATTAGGTGATTTCAATGTTCACCACGGCCAATTGCTTTTTTATAGTTCTCATGATACAACTGGTAAACGTTCCTTCCATTTCTCTATCCAAAACTACCTTGAGCTGTTGGTGCAATTCCCTTACTCGTATTCCTGATCGTCTTGGAGATGAACCCAACATTCTAGTCCTTTTTCTAACTTCTTATCTCCTTATACTGTAAACCCTTTCCTCCTCTGGGTTCCTTCAATCATCTTCCTATTTCTTTATCATCTTCCATCTTCTTTAGATATGGACATGACCATTGGATTCGATTTAATTTTTCCAAAGGTTTTGATATCAAAATTTCCCTATATTTGTAATCTACATTTCCCTCTGTTGCTTTATTTCTAATTTTCTCAAAACTACTTCATGAACAACCAGGTTTCATCCTATAAATATTACAACTGATAGTGGTGCTCCTCAGTTGGTGGTTGATTTTTTCTGTCTTAAACTTTCTGCATCTTGATCAATGATCTCCTATCTTTCACCTCTCTCTCTATCCACTCTTATTCTGACGAGCCCACTCTTTGTCACTTTTTTCATTTTGGAAAATGATCCTCTCAAATGTAAATCGTTAATAACCGAAGGATTGCCTTGGTACAAAAATAAAATAAATTGTTAGACGCATTCTTTTAAAATAATTTTTTTTCTCCGGGAAAAAATTCGAATGCTGATAACATTTTTTTTTCCAGGCGTGATATCAAAAATCTGTGCGAACAAATTCAAGAAATTGGGGCTAAGACTGTTCAGTTAACTTTTTAGCTCATAAGGACCAGTGATTTGACCCCAGTATTCATTTTTTTCAACTTTGACCCAAAATAACTTTCAAACCGTTTTGGACTCATAAAAACTCTCGAAATCAATTTAGATCGTCTTGAAAAAGAGCATATATATTGAAAATTTCAGCTCAATCAGTCAAATAAAAAAACTGAAAAAAAAAAAATTTTGCATCATACCCTTCAATAAAAACGGGAATACGGTCAGTCAGGAGTGGAAGTATATCCTTTTTAAAGGAGTATTTCATTTAAGTAACAATTCAATGCAATTTGAAATTTGTAGAGGTAGTAAATATTTCTAATTGGATTTTCAAAAGGAAATTATTCAACAGAAGACACTCTAAAACTAAATAACGGGATATAATGAAATTTAGATTGATATTTATGAATAAAAAAAATTGCTGAAAACTACCTCACACTAAAAAAGTAGTTGTTTTTGTTTTCTTTTTTCTTTTTGTTTCTTTAAACTTATTAATGATGATAATATTTTTGCTAAGTACTGAAATCAAAAAGATTTATAAATGAATGAAGATATAGGGATTAAAATTAAAAAGTCTTGAATTGAAAATTTTCTTTATTTTAATAGAATATCAGCCTCACCTTTCACCTCAGATATGCAAGTTTTTATGAACTAATAATCAAATTCGTAGCAAATAGTAATTTGGTCCTTTGTTTTTAAAAATATTTTTCATAAAATAAATCAATTTGAACCTCATTGTTCTTGAAATTTTTAAATTTTTACATGTGGATGTGTGGGCATTTCTGTTCAGAAGATTTTGAACCTCTTATGAAGTGAAGAATAAACTAATTCAACACTGACTTTTAACAGTATAGAAAAACTTAAGTTTAAGGTATGAGAAAAGAAAGCTTTTTAAGAAAGGTTTTACTAATTTATTTCTGGTTAAAATAAAAAGTAAATATGGTAGAGAGTTTTATATATATATATATATATATATATATATATATATATATATATATATATATATATATATATATATATATATATATATATATATATATATATATATATATATATATATATATATATATATATATATATATATATATATATATATATTATATATATATATATATATATATATATATATATATATATATATATATATATATATATATATATATATATATATATATATATATATATATATATATATATATATATATATATATATTTTATTATATATATATATATATATATATATATATTTTATATATATATATATATATATATATATATATATATATATATATATATATATATATATATATATTATATATTATATATATATATATATATATATATATATATATATATATATATATATATATATATATATATATATATATATATATATATATATATATATATATATATATATATATATATATATATATATATATATATATATATATATATATATATATATATATATATATATATATATATATATATATATAGGAACCGACCGGGGCCCCGGCCCCGGCCCCGGCCCCGGCCAACCCCGGCCATTTTTACTGACCCCGGCCCCGGCCCCGGCCCCGGCCAAAAATCAGGGAAAACCGGGGTTGCCGGCCGGGGTTAAAATGGCAAATTATACTTAAATTTTTTTTTTTTTTTTTAAATTTTCAGCCGATTCTGCTAAAACTTTCAGTTATATAGATTTTTTACCGGTAAGAAAAGTCCATTTCTAGCGTTTTTCCGAGTCTATTATGGTTAAAGGTTTTTTATTTATTTCTTTTTTTTTTTGAAATTTTACCCTTTTTTAATTGAATGGCGGTGCTAAATCACTTTTTAGAATGAGCTGAAAATTGGACTATTTATTCAAAATTAAATGGGATACAAAAGTCTCTAATAGACTTTTGTTCCCAGAGTTATAGGAAAAATGTTATAAGCCAAAAACTGATCAACTATAGAAAAGGAAAATTTTTTGAACTAAAAAAATCCACCTTTTCAGACAAATTAAAAAAAAAAAAAAAAATACAACTATGACATTTCCTATTTTTGGTGTGTATAGAGGAGGGGTGGAGCTACAAATTCCTCTATGTACTTTATTCGATGACATTCGTTGGTTTTGAGATATAGCCTTCAAAAAGGTTCATTTTTGGCCAAATTTAAAAATTTCCCAAAGTTTGAGAGGCTATATCTCGCTTCAAACAAAGAGCATTTAAATATGCACTAAATAAATATTGTTGCCCTGCCCTCTTCTAAACAATATTCCACAAATAAAAAAATAGTAGGTAGCGTTTTTTTTATAAATAATTTTTCTTCCAAAAGGGTACGATTTTTGCAAAAAAAATTTCAAGTGCTTATATAACTTTTTTCTAGACGTGATATCAAAAACCTATTCCCACCAATGCAAGAAATTGGGGCTAAGGTATTCAGCGTAAATTTTCAGCTCATGTGGACCAGTGGTTTGATCCAGTTATTCATTTTTTTCAACTTTGGGTCCAAATAAGTTTCAAACCGTTATAGACTCAAAAAAATGCTCGAAATCAACTCAGAACTTCATGAAAAAATTCACATACTTTGAAAATTTCAGCTTAATCAGTCAAATAATAAAAAAAAATTTCAAACAAAATATAAGAAAATTAAGATTTTTTTTCTTTTCTGTTTCTTTTGACCTCCTTTTCTGCTAGTGAATGTTCATCTTTGTGTTTTGATTTTAGATACTCCAAAAAGATTTGGTGAAATTTTTTTACTTGTAGTATTCAAATACTGCAGAAGCTGATCTTTTAGCCATATTGACTGAAAGTATAAACAAAAAAATAATTTTTAAATAATGCAGCTAAATGATACAAGTTTGATACATGGCAATAAAATAACAATGATATGTATAAATACAGGTTAAATTGATAATTTTATATCCTACATTTTTTCAAACTTTACCTTAGGGTCTTACTTAAGTAAACCTGTTGAATCACTATTATGAATTAGAATATTTTTTTTTTTTTAATTTTTGTACTTTTTTTAAACTTTAACTATACAAAACTGTAATTTTTTGATTTTTTTTTTTAGAAAATGCATATAATCATTAATTTAAGTGAATGTTGGCTATTCTACTCCTTCCTTACAATTAAATAAACCTTATATCTGATTTTCTTAACCTTAAATTTCAGTGCTTTTGACCTCTTTACAAATTTTAGGAAACCCCGGCCAGAACCCCGGCCCGGCCCCGGCCCCGGCCCCGGCCAAATTTGGGTGACCCCGGCCCCGGCCCCGGCCCCGGCCAAATTCCAACCCCGGTCGGTTCCTATATATATATATATATATATATATATATATATATATATATATATATATATATATATATATATATATATATATATATATATATATATATATATATATATATATATATATATATATATATATATAATATATATATATATATATATATATATATATATATATATATATATATATATATATATATATATATATATATATATA
>SEYY01016591.1:52500-57500 GCA_009176605.1 Armadillidium nasatum
AAAGAACACCCAGACTCCGTTAACGTCTCCTCTCTCACGCAAGAACGTCCTGGTAGAACTATGCCCCTAAGCCATACAGAGATTCTCTATATGTGTATATATATATATATATATATATATATATATATATATATATATATATATATATATATATATATATATATATATATATATATATATATATATATATATATATATATATATATATATATATATATATATATATATATATATATATATATATATATATATATATATATATATATATATATATATATATATATATATATATATATATATATATATATATATATATATATATATATATATATTACATTACTTTCACCTTTCCCACTTACAAACACACTCATCCCTACCTCTCATCTCCTCTCATCATCTCCCATCTCCTTACATCTCACTCTGTCCTCCGAAGTCTGCTACCCTCTTATAAACCCAAATTCCTCCCTCCCAAAATTTTCCTTACCCCACCGTCCATCTCCAATTTGGCCTTCTTCTTCCCCCCCCCCTCCTCCACCTCGGATCTAACTACCCTGCCAACAAACCTCTCTTTATTCATTCTACACACATGTCCAAACCATTTTAGTACACCCTTCCCAGCTCTATTCACCACGTTCTTCCTCCACACACATTTCATTTCTTCTTTCATTTTTAATCCTATATACCCTTCTCACAACACATATCGTTCTCAATACCTTCATCTCAAATGCATTAAAACCTTTCCTCTCCTGAGCATTTAAGTTCCAAGTTCCACACTCATACATTATATACAGACGGCAGACACACACTCTCAAACATTTTTACCTATATTTACTTGAAAATTTTCACTTCTTTTATACATCCTATAGGCCTCACATCAATTTAATTCCCTCTAACGCTCTATTCTTTATTTCCTTTCACGTCCCACCTTTACCTACCGCCAACATATATATATATATATATATATATATATATATATATATATATATATATATATATATATATATATATATATATATATATATGTATGTGCTATATGTGTGTGTGTGCGTGTGTGAGTGTATATGTGCTTGAATGTGTGTATGTATTCGTTACTTACTGTCAGAGGTTCCTTCATCTTCAATAAAGCTATATCATTAGTATTGCTGGTACAATTGTATTTCTCATGAAAAATCACTTGAATAATTTCTCGAATGTCTGCCCGTTCTTCCATTTCATTGTATGTAGAAAAATCTGCAATCTCATGTAATTCTAAAACGACTGAGATTTTTGTAACACTGATAAACTTTTGTGAAAAGAATTTAGGGAGAAAATAAATATTAGTTTGAATTCGAAAATCTGGAATATTTCAGTTAATATTAATATTTTATCATTATATTTGATATTTTGTGGTAACAATATTTTTCAAGCACATAGAAAAGCCTATATATATATATATAATATATATATATATATATATATATATATATATATATATATATATATATATATATATATATATATATATATATATATATATATATATATATATATATATATATATATATATATATATATATATATATATATATATAGTTTTAAGCCCAGTAAAATTTACGAGCATTTCTATACTGAGCACGGAGAAGCCACTGTGTGATAGATCCCAATCATTTGAAATTCTTTAATCCTCTTGTGTAGCATATATATTAAAAACAGCTAAAGCTCACTAAATTGAAAACAACAATCCAAAAGTTAACATTAAATTTAATGTACTGTCACTCTCAAACTAAACATAAGATATATATCTTAATATTATAATATTACAATATAATCATAGTTTTCATTTTGACCTAAAAAAAAAAATCATTTTAAAAATCTAAACACTGATCATGTTCGAGGTTTTACGGACAAAACCGGTTAAAAAATAAATTTAATTCTATGTGGACTTCCTAAAGTACATAGACCTGGTTTACCCTCCGTTCAATTTTATCAGCTATTGGCACGATTAATTATAATCTTTCAAAATTTTTCATACCGATCCTGAAAAAATCTAACAAAAAACGAATATTTGATTAAGGATACCATTCTTTTTTGTTTCAGAGATTTTAAAATTTCCAAATGCAGATACATACATTATGGCAAGTTTTGATGCTCAAAGTTTATTTACAAATGTACTTCTAAATGAAACTCTGGACATTACTCTTAATTCTTTATTCTTTAATGCAAGGATGGTCAATGGTTTGGATAGATCTAGTTTTGAAGAATTATTACATATTGTTACTAGAGATATATTTGTATTTGATGGAAAATTTTATTAACAAATTGATGGAGTTGCTATGGATAGCCCATTAGGTTCTACAGTTAGTATTATATTTATGTACCATTTTGAATCTCTCTTTTATCATAGCTGCCCAATTGAATTCCGACTTGTCTTCTGTATGAGATAAATTGATGATTCTCTCTTACTGCTTACATCTAAAGAACACATTGAGATGCTTCTGCATTATTTTAACTCCAAACATCCTAACATCAAATTTACGTTGGAAATTGAAGAAAATAATTCGCTGGCATTTCTTAACGTTAAAATATAAAGAAAATAAATTCCAGACGAGAGTTTATAGGGAGCTAACTAACATTTACAGGATTGACCACTAAATATGATTCTTTCATTCCTCATATTTGCAAATTTAATTTGGTGAAGACATTACTTGACAGAGCATATAAAATTTCTTAATCTCATATTAATCTGTCAAATGAATTAAACTTCATAAAATCACTTTTTCTAAATAAAAAAAATCCGGCTTTCTCATTGAAAATGTTTTTAAAAAACGACTTTCTTTAAAATGTCAATAACCTTTTATTAAAAATTTCATTAATCAAAACGAACCTAAATATTTTCAAGATATTTACTTCCGACTAGTTTCTGGTGAGAACTCCTTCAACCGAAGCTATACCCAAAGCGTCGAACGGGAAAATTGTCGGCAGGTCAAAAGGCCGACACTTTTGAAAAAAATCTGTCGATCACTTTTCTTTTCAGTTTGAACTCTCTAGTATTTAGCCATACTTTAAAAGAATTTTGTCGGCTTTTTGACCAACATCGTATTTTTTATTTTTTATATCGATACAATCGATTTATTTAATTTTTTTTTTTTTTTTTTTTTATTAATTTTATTATTTTAATATTATATTATTTTTTTTTAGTTTTTAATATATTATTTTAGTAAGTGAATGGCACACGAAAATTTGTATACTCATTCTCCCTAAAAAGGCAAATTAAAGAATAAAAGTTCTTTTATTCCTCAAGTTGCCATTCACTGAAGTGGGTTTTCTGAAACCTTTAAATAAGAGACTTCCGTTATTCTGGGTTATGTATAAATCTAGAAATGAGATTTCCATTATTATCCTGGATTTCGTCGGTGAACTTAATTGAGTCAGCAAAATTATTTAAATGTCCTAAATATTGTTGTAAAGGAAAGTAATAGTGTTTAATAGAATAATAATGGAATCTCATTTCTAGATTTATTCATAACACAGAATAACGGAAATCTCTTATTTAAAGTGTTCAAAAAACACACTTCATGCAATCAACTTTTACATGCATACTCCGACCATCCAATATATATAAAACAAAATATTATTTTTAACACTTTTTTGTGCTCATTACTCAGTACTGATTTGATCTTTTTGAATGACGAGGTTAATCTTGTTATACATCAATTTTTAACGTTAGGTTAAACATTTCCTTTTATTTTTAAAGAATATCATAGAGAAAAACGCATGCATAACAAGAAAAAACCCGTTGCCCTTAATACTCTCCAAAACACTATCATAATTCCTTACGCAGAATCACTTATCTCCTTACGTTATTCCATCTTTACATTGTTCAATTTACATTTGATCTTTAGTTTCCCAGATAAATTATCCCAAAACCTTTTTATTAACAATACGACATTCTATGAGAAAATTTAAGGAGTCTACACGATCCCTTGTAAATCTTGCCATCGCTCATATTTTGGTGAAACCTTGAAATCTTTGCGTTTCCGTTTAGATCAGCATAAAGCAGACATAAGAAGATGCAATGATAGCAATGCAATTTTCTTGCACATTGCAGAACATCAACCATCAGATAAACTGGAATGACGCCAAATTTAATTTTTCTTCAAAAACAAAAAATTTAAATAGATTAATTGGACCCTTTTTTATTAAAACCTTGCATAATTTTAAAAGATCATCTGGATTTTCATAAATAGATGCATACTTAGTCAAATATCTAAAAACTGTTATTGAAAAATATTTCCTTTCCAAGTGCAAGAGTTAATGGTTGGCTGAGGTGGATAATCTTTTTTTTATCGACTTGGGATGTGACTATTTTGACTTAATGACTTTTTTCTTTTTCTTTAGCTTAGTGTTGTCTGAAGAGGGAAGCGTGTCAGTCTTTCGTAACGTGACAATTGTTTTAACCTTCTACTTTTGTTTTGTCTTTTTTACTCCGTCTATTATCCATATTTTAGTGTTTTATCTTTTATTATTTTATTAAAAGTAGTTTTAAATTTACGATTTACATAATCCGGAATACGAGAGAGTTAGTGTTCCTAAAAGTTATATATTTATATATATATATATATATATATATATATATATATATATATATATATATATATATATATATATATATATATATATATATATATATATATATATATATATATATATATACTCTTCCGATAGGAAAAGTTTGGTGTGCCTCATATAACCCCACAAATTTGTGAAAACAAAATTCTGGATCAGACCAATTAACTGATAAATGTAACACCTTTCAGGAATAAAGAGAGTCAAAGAAAATGATGAATATATTAAAAGAAAATATCCAGTCTTTATTATTAAAGTATTTGCAAGAAGAATGATCATAACAGTTAAAGAATGTGGTAAAAGAACTGAAAAAAGAACGTTAGAGGCTATGTGAATTGATAAATTAAATTTTTTTTTTTTAAATTATGGGGTATGGGACAAGAAGAGATGCGCCA
>SEYY01016591.1:65000-67500 GCA_009176605.1 Armadillidium nasatum
CGATTTAGAAAAAGTATTTGACCGAGTACCTAGAGAGATTTTGTGTAGGGTATTCTGAATAGGGTAGCATGGAGCACCGTCTCAGTTGATAAGAGTAATAAATAGCACATATGTTGATAGTTGCTGTAAAATAAAAATACAGATGAACGATTGTAACTGATTCTGAATTAAAACGAGAGTGAATCAAGGAAGTGTACTCTCCCCGATTTTGTTTATAGTTTTTAAGGACTTTTGTGGAAGGTTGGGGCAGAGAGAGATGGACGAGGAGATACTCGGATACGCAGATGATCGGGCGTTTGTTTCAAAATCGGAGGAGGAGCTGCAAAGGTTTATCACGATCTGGGATGAGGTCTGGACTTCAAGAGGTATGAAAATTAAAATGGACAAAAAGGAGGTCGTGTTAGTGAACAGGGCCCAGGACGAACTGAACATAAGAGTAGAGGATGCACTACTGAAAAAGACTGATCAATTTAAATATTTTGGAGTGCGTAATGGTGTGAAAATATGTTCTTAGAGCTGAGCCATAGAATTGGAAAGTTTAATGGGACATTTGCCTCGTTGCATTCATTGCTCTAGGATAAGAACATCTCGAGGAAAGTTAAAACCATATTGTATACAAATGTAATCTGTATTGATGTCTGGACGCTGAATACAAAATCCAAAAGTAAAATTCAGGGTTGTGAGCGATGGATAGAGTGAGAAACGAGGTGTGAGAGCAGGGCTTAGGGTGGAGAGTGTTTGAGCTAATAGATTCCGAAAGAGGAAAGTCTGGAAATATATATATATATATATATATATATATATATATATTATATATATATAATATTATATATATTTATATTATATTATAGCTATATTATATATTTATAATATTTTTTTATATTATATATATATATATTTTATAAATATTATATATATATTTTTTTTTTTTTTTTTTTTTTTATTATAATATAATATAATATAATATAAATATATACTTATATATATATAGTATAGTACTTATATATATAATTATATATATATATATATATATATAATATATATATATATAATTTATCTATATATATTTATTATAGTATTAATATTATAATATATTTTTATATATATTTTATATTTTTTTTAATTTTTTTTTTTTTATTTATTTTATATTATAAAATTATATATATATATATATATATATATATATTATATTATTATATTATTATATATTATTATTATATATATATTATTATATTATATATAATATTATATATATATTATATATTATATATGTATATATATATAATATATATATATATATTATTATATATATATAATATATATAATATATTATATATATTATATATATATATATATATATATAATATATATTATATAATTATATATATATTTATATATATTTATTAATGATTATAAATATATATATATATTATATAATATTTATTATATATATTTTATATTATAATATTATAATATATTTTATTATATAATTATTAAATATTAATATTATTATATATTTATTTTATATATATTATTATATATATATATATATAATATATATTATAATATATATATATTATATATTATATTATTTATATATATATATATATTAATTATTATATATTATTTAATATATATATATATATATATTTATAATTTTGATTCGGAACGTGCATGTCAGCATTTTTCATTTGCTTCGAGTGTGATAGTAGACATATGTATAGACGAACTTTTCATTCAGTTGTGTGCGATTTGCTTATAATAGCAAACATACTGATGCTTTTTTCTCAGTGCGGATGGCAGATTCCTTCACAAATATATATAAATATTATACTATGTATATGTACTATATACTATATATATTATATAATATATTTTTATTATTCTATTATCTATATGATATAAAATATTTATTATCTATATAATATAATGCCAATGCCTATGGTAACACTCGAGTTATATTATATTAATATTCTGCTTTCAAGGTACTACTTCTATACCCTTCACATCGGATATCTCCTCACCGTCCATAACCTTTTGAACATATTTAAGTATAAAATCTAAATGATGAAGAGAAATAAATCAAGTTAAGATGATTTATATTTTTGAAATTTTTTCTACTAACATCAGTTTCGTTAATAAGAATTAGAAGGTTATCGTTATACATAGTTTGTTTTATTTTTTTTCTTTTTTATCTAGACTAGAGATATTTTTATTTAATTTAAATTCCTATGTTATTTTTAAAAGACTATGAAATTTACTTTTGAATTGAATTAATATTTATTATTATTAATCTGAGTTATTATTATTATTATTATGTATTATTGTATAATTATTATATTATTATTATTATTATATTTATGATTATTATTAATAATCTTATTTATTATTCATTATTTTATATTATTATTTATTTTATTTTTTATTATTATTATAAATATTATTTATATAATATATATATATTATATATATATATTAATATATATTATTATAATATATA
>SEYY01016591.1:72500-80000 GCA_009176605.1 Armadillidium nasatum
TTTATTTTATGAAAGATAGTTTTAAAAAATGTCCCAAATAACGATTTGTTCTAATTTAACTGTTAATTAGTAAAAACTTGTATGTCTTGTGTGAAATTTGAGATTGATGTTCAGTTAAAATGAAGGAAATTTTCAATTCAAGATTTTTTAATATTATCCCAAAATCTTTTATTCATTTGTATATTTTTGTTCATTTATGTACTTAGTAAAAGTACTATTATTATTAAGTTCAAAGAAAAAATGAAAAAAGAAAAGAGACAACAATAATAACAAAAATATTTTTTAGTTTGAGATAATTTTCAGCAATTTTTCATCCTTTAATATGTCTACAATTCATTTACTTCTCGTTTTTTTAGTTTTAAAGTATCTTCTCTCCTCGTGAAAATTCCTCTTGAAAATCCAATTTAAAATATTTACTACCTCATCAATTTTTAATTGCATTGAAATGTTACTTAAATGAAATACTCCTTTAAAATCGATATACTTCCATCCCTAACAAACCCAATGGCAGTTTTGAATAAAGATAAAATTAATTATAATTACGAAAAGTATTCGACCTTGCCCTTTACAATTGGAACAAAAAAAAAATTATAGCTGTTGTTCAGCACAGGAAGATGCCAATGCATTTAATTTTATAAAGCTATTAATGGTTGTAGCATTAGTAAAAAGCTTTTTTTCATTGTTATAAAACACTTTTTTCTTTTTTAAAGATTTTGTTTATTCAACTGATACTTTAAAGACGTCTTCCAGCCGGGAAAAAAAGTTTCTTATTGATGTGAAAAGAGAATCATTTGAAAAGGTAATCATTTATAAATATATTTAGAAGGAATGAAACGAATCAACGCCAGAGGTTTTTCTTATGGAGGTTTAACTTCCCCACTTCCCCATCCCACCCTCTTTTACATTTTGACTTTTTTCACTAAATCCTTCTTAAAATCCATAAATAATTTATACTTCTTTTAATTTTTTTTAAAGAATTAGGAACATTTGTAGGAATCAAATGAGCATAAGTTATATATAATGCGTGGTGGACTAAAAGGTTTGGCACTTGTCGAAAATCATCGGAAAATTTAATTTTTAAGAAATTTTTACCTTCAAGGTAATATTTCTTTTTTTAACCACGGGTTCTATAGCAATGACACTTCGTCAAATATCTTCCTCTAATGTCTCTAAATCACATAGAAAGTTAGAAGAGAATCACCACAGCCGTATTTTTTTTGGCAAAATTTTCCTTTGAAAAGTTTAATTTCTAGAAAAATCAAAAAAGCTCAAATTCATTTTGTTGTTTATGATAAACATTCCATGTCTGAATGGTCATATCACAGTAACCATTTAGAATTATTAAAAACTAATTACATATTTTGAATCAGCAGAACATTTTCTATAAAGATATTCCAAATATTTTTCTTCCCTTTATAAGAGTCATAGGAGGTAGTTTCAAGGTCGTTCGCCATGTATTGCTTGAAAAGTCTTTTTTTCGGGAACCGATTTTAATTATGAAAAACCAGTAACAGATTTGGAATCAGCAAAGATTTTACTAAAAAACTACTGAATAAAAACAAAAAGTTTCCCGCTTTTTTAACTCCAAAATTTGAGAACATTCTGCTTTAGGGATTCCCTTTGAGAATTCTTTGAGTGGTCATATCTCAGTAACAATTGATATTATGAAAAACTAATTACATATTTGGAACCAGGAAATTATTTTCTATGAAAATATACCAAAAATAAAAATAATAAAAAAAAAACTTTGTAGTTGCCATATGCCATCAGATTCAAGGTCGTTCGAATGTGTCACTTAAAAAGTCTTTTATTTCATGAACCATTTGGAATTATGAAAAACTAATTATAGATTTGGTATCAGCAGAAAAATTACTAAAAAATATTAAAAAACAGGTGGAGGAAATTTTTACCCCACTAAAAGTTGGCTATCTTCAATTTTAAAAACATTTCTAAGTCATGAAATATTTTGTGTGATCATATCTCAGTAACCATTTAGAGTTTTTAAAAACTAATTATATATTTGGAATTAGGAGAAAATTTGCAATAAAGTTTCTGAAATCATTTATAAAAAACAAAATAAATTCTTTGTGGGCCCTAAATGCCGCCAAATTCAAGGCCATTCGACAGGTGTCATTTTAAGTGTTTTCTCAGGAACCGTTTTATATTATGAAAAGCCTGTTACATATTTAAAATCAGCAAAATTTTACTAAAAAACTATTGAAAAAATGTGAGAAATTCTTTCACCCCAAAGTAGGGGACCCTTATTTGGAGAATCATCTTAAATCTGAAAGTTTCAGAGAATCATTATTACTCATTAAGAGTGGTGAAGAAGTTCTGTTAAGAACAATTGTGAAATTGATCATCAAGGTTTGCAATTCTAAGTTTGACTAATACTTGAATTCCGACTTCGACATCAATCTGAAAATTTATGATTCCAAAGACTCAGATTCCAAATTATTGGTGAAATGTCTTGATTGCAGGAAAACGTTATTTTTGCAACTAATCTATAAACGATTGAGTGATTGAAGTATAGAACCGTTTCAGTTATTGTTTAATTATTTGCGTCTGAGTGGAATCATCTTTCGAAATGAAAGAGTTGACGAAGAGTGGACTCGTCAGAATAAGACTGGATAGGGGGAGAAATGACAGAAAGAAGATCATTGATGAAAAATAGTAAGTATGTGGCAGAAAAAAAATCTCTCAGGACCACCGCTATCAGTTGTAATATTTATAAGATGAAACTTGGTTGTTAATGAAGTGATTTTTAGGAAATTAGAAATAAAGAAATAGAGAGCAAAGTAGATTTCAAAAAAAGAAGTTTTGAAATCTAAATATTTTCAATACTAAATCAAATCCTTTTGACATGTTCAGCTCTACAACAAAGTATTCACCGAAATGCAGAAGAGCAGAGAATGAAAAGTCAGCGAGAAGAAAAATATCACTAGTAAAGCGCTCTTTATGGAAGCCATAATGGTGATCGGTGATAAGATTATTGGATTTAAAATGTTTCTTAATTTTTCCGTTAAGGATAAATAAAACTACTTTGAAAAGAACTGATATTAACAAGGGGTGAGGACCATTTTTTTTTTTTTTTTTTTTTTTTTTTTTGACGATTATTATATACTGAAATAAAACTTTTACTATTTAAAGACCAAAATTTTTTTTTGATTGGACGAGATAGGAATTTCCGAATTCTTGTCAAATTCCTGTGACTTTTATAGATTTTGAGGTACTTCTTCACTTTTTTTCGATATAACTCTTTTTCCTTGACAGAACTTGCCAAATTTTCAGAAACTCTAGAAGAAGGGTATAGCTAATGTTTGATCATGAGACAATTTAGATATCTATCTCTAAAACACGTGAAGTAAAATGCAATAAAAAAGTTTGAAAATATTTTCAGCAAGTAAGAAAGTTTGAAGGGTGAGGTCGGGGAGTTCCTTTGAGAATGTCTACATGGCGGTTGTTCATGAGCTTTCTCAAATGTTATTTCCTTTTGTACCTTTCGTGGTGTGGTGGTTAGCGCTTTGACTTAAAATCATAAAGGTCAGGGTTCAAATCCCCAATAGTAGATTAGAAATTTTAAATTTCACTCCACGGTTTATGTGGTTTCATACTTATATATATATATATATATATATATATATATATATATATATATATATATATATATATATATATATATATATATATATATATATATATATATATATATATATATATTATATATATATATATATATATATATATATATATATATATATATATATATATATATTCTCCAACGCTAATGACTTTAATCTAGTTCTCATGACCAGCTGATGAATTTGCCTACCAATTTTCTATCCAGAACGACCTTGACCAGTTGGTGAGACTTTTATAAAAAATAAAAAAGTTAAATGTTTTTTTTTCTTTCTTTTTTTTATGTTAAAAATATATATATTTATATAAAATTTCTATTTTTTTTATCATTTTATATTTTTCACTTTATTGTATTTGTTTTTTGGCCAGTGTAATTACACTTTAATATATTTTTTTAATTAAAGTTTGATTTATAAATCAAATTTAAAATCAGATATAATTATATTTGAATTAAAAAAAAATTAATCTAGGCGCAAATTTTTTGGCTACCTGGTCTCATGTTTACATTACTTCTGGAAATATTGGACTATGTCTCCAACCCCTCCCAAAAACATCATGCTTTAGCAAGTAAAAAACAAGTGTGGTTTTTCTCCACTAAATTTTCGGGCTTTTTTTTATAGCTCAGACCATATTTTTGCATCTTTGGAGCTAAGACCTTACCTTAAGCTCTGCTATAAATTTGGCATTTATATAAAATTTTAATTGAAAAATCTACAGTTTAGTCACAATGGTCACTGATGGAATAAATAGATCATATATATATATATATATATATAATATATATATATATATATATATATATATATATATATATATATATATATATATATATATATATATATATATATATATATATATATATATAATATATATATATATATATATATACATATATATATATATATATATATATATATATATATATATATATATATATATATATATATATATATATATATATATATATATATATATATATATATATATATATATATATATATATATATATATATATATATATATATATATATATATATAATATATATATATATATATATATATATATATTATATATATATATATATATATATATATATATATATATATATATATATATATATATATATATATATATATATATATATATATATATATTAATATATATATATATATATATATATATATATATATATATATATATATATATATATATTATATATATATATATATATATATATATATATATATATATATATATATATATTGAGTTTAAAAGATTGATTCCAAACTCAAAGGGCAATATAATCTGATGTAGATTATCGCACTAAGGTCAAATATCATATAGAAGAGTAATAGTAACAAAAGACTTGGAAACTGCAAACTCAAAACAAAAGAGTGAGCGATATTTTAAGCCTGTTTAGCTGAAAAGCGAGTTCAAAATACCCTTTTTTCTGGAGAATATTTTGATTATTAGAGAAGGACCCCAAATTATACATAATATTTAGTTTCTTCAATTAAAAAATATATTTTAAAATTTGATTATTTAATCCAGTTTTATTTCATTAGCCATGGCAAATAACTAATGTCTACAATATTTTTTTCAGGTTTAGCTCAACCATTTTAGATTGTAGAATCTTAAACAAAAAGGAAGAAATCTCAGAAATAAAAGAAAGTTTACTCCCAAATATTGACACCATATATTTTTTTTATTTTTTTTTTATTTTTTTTTAAACATTTTTTTTTTTTTTTTTTTTTTTTTTTTTTTTTTTTTTTTTTTATATATTCTTTTTTAAGTAAAATTGTTAAAATTTATAGAGTATCAAATCCTATTTTTTCTTCTTAATAATAAATTTGCAGTTTCAAACTTCAAATTCATTTTCTATTTAAATTTTTTTTATCTCTATATATATATATATATATATATATATATATATATATATATATATATATATATATATATATATATATATATATATATATATATATATATATATATATATATATATATATATATATATATATATATATATATATATATATATATATATATATATATATATATATATATAATATATATATATATATATATATATATATAAATGTTATTTAATGCAATAAAGAACAGTTTAATTTTTACAATAGGTGGCGTCACTTGTGTGATTTTTGACCCATTGAAGATAGTGGTTCAGTCGAGTATAAATATGTGGAGAAAGGGTACCTGAACATCCAAATCCAAAACTTACTATACCAATCTGAGTTGGAAATAAAATTTAAATTAAATTAAATTAAATTAAATTGAATTAAATTAAATTAAAATTAAAAACCCCAAAATTCTAAACTAAAATTCAAAGTCCTTTGGAAATTTCAGGAAAATTTTGAATTTGATTGACTGTTATTTTAAATATTATTAAATATTTTCAGTTTATATCTGAGATCAATAAATCCTGTTTTTTTTTTCTTGTTACCTGTACATATCTTTCTTCATCATTTTTTATCATTAAAGGTCCTCCTGAATCTCCTTTACAGGTTTGTTTATCTTGATATTGTGATTCGGCACACATCATCATTTCTTGCTCGAAGAAATTTGTAATCGATACATAACATGATAAATTTGGCAAGATCTAATTTAATAAAAACGATAAAAAACAAATTACTCTGAAAAAATTACTCGAGGCTTTAACTTTATTAAAAATGTAATGGAAAAACAAATGTAACTTAATAAAATAAAATTGAATTTATCTCATTCATTTCATGTGAATTTAAATAACAAACTACTCCGTTTAAATTTTCAGTCAAAAATTTCCAGATTAAAATAAACAATAAAAGATATCTACATACTTTGACGTCTAATTTTTTTGAAATATTTGCCAGAGTTCCTTTCTCCTTTTCAACGCCCCACCCCGAAACAGTAGCAGAAATTTCTTCATAGAGTGGCCCACTTGGTGGCAAACATATTGGACTAATTTTAAAGGTATATCTCTTCAATATATATATATATATATATATATATATATATATATATATATATATATATATATATATATATATATATATATATATATATATATATATATATATATATATATATATATATATATATATAATGAAGATATCATTGCTCCTCTTTAGCTTAATTTTAATGATAAAGAGAATAGCAAAAAACAAATAGAGCACACTATAAGTGAAAGTATAACCAAAATTTAAACTGCTGTTAATTGGTGATATAAATTTCTCAGATATTATAGTGACTTTATTATAAATATCGTTTTGGCCTTTTTAGACATTTCCTTTTCGGTGATTCTATAGTAGCTGTTATAGACAGCCACTGTCCATACTTTAAATCTATAAATTGCAGAGCTTCTCATGGAAATGTTTTACCTTCAACACTCTTTCTACATTGCATTAAAACCCTCTTTAATGTAATGTAATATCACCAATCCAACTTTAAGTTGACGTTTCCACCTCCTATCACCCTTTTATTTTGAAATCACACAAAAGCAGCAATGACTAAAAGAACAACTAACAACTTTCTTGAATTTATAAAGGGGGCACTGAAAACATGACTGCTTCAATGTCTCAAAATCTTATTTCGTTCATCTTACTATTTGACATGATCTTTCAAAAAACTTTGACATCTTCTTCAGAAAACTCACCAGTAAAATCTTTGCCTACCCTTAGAAGTTTTTGTTCTATTCTAACAACATATTTGGAAAGGGTCACACGATTTCTTATTCTTAATGAGTTTCTAAGAGGTTGGGGTTTGGGTGTTTCCAATAAAATTTCTTTTTATAGGGATGCTTTCGCTCCTGTAATGCATATATCTTACAAATCTGGGGTACCTCCACTCGCACAGCTCTCCTT
>SEYY01016591.1:85000-90919 GCA_009176605.1 Armadillidium nasatum
TTGTGACTTGCTGCTTCTCCATCCTAACAAATTCTTGTTCTGGCACTAGTCGTTGTACTATCAATTTTTACAATTGATTTCATCGTTCTTTCTGTCCCACAAAAGATTCCATTGACTCATTGGGATTTTATCTTCACACCTACAGTCTTTTCTTGATATTCTCTTTTCATAGCAATTACAAGTACAAATGTCAAACATTGCATCTAATGTCTTCTCTCTCTCGTAGAACTCATCATTTCTTCGGGTACTTGGGATTTTATTTATATTTAAAACTGATTACACAGGCCTTTCGGTCTTTAGTAATACACCATTAAATCCTATGAGGGGAATGGAGAAGTTAATCCAAAAATGCTTATCATAACACTTGCAACGATTTCAAGACAATCTTTAGCGGTTGCTGATCCTTTCGTAGCGATATGTTCTCTCTTAGTAATAAATAGATAGTGCCTGTAAACGTCAGCTTTCGAAGGAATCATCGCCGGTGGAAATTCACATGGCTCACCAAACAAAGAATTAAATGTCTTATTTTTTTGTAGCCATTATATAAAAATATATATTCAATAATTTTTAATGCAGAATCTGAAAATAGTGAATAAGTATACATAAAATAATATTAATATATATTATATAATAATTATATAACATAAAATTATATTCAATTATACATAATACTAAATACGTATAATATATTGTACGCAAGACATTTGCGTTTCACGTATATCACAAAATACCACAAACACATTCTGTTTCAATTTTTAAATCATCACTAAGCAACACACAGTGATGTATATATTAGTATTTTGTCTGCTTTATACATTAATAAAACATTGATATCATAAAAAAATGCTTACTCAAATCCAAACTTCTAAATATTACAACTCAACAAAATTGAAACTAATAATATTTCTTTAAGCTGTAGTTTGGATTTGTACTCAAAATATAAGCATGTGTTTATTATGTGAAAGTATGCGACTTCGGGTATCTGTGTTTAGAACATTACATATAATATTGAATCCATTAAATTAGTTGTTAGATTTTTCCGAGTCAAATTTTAATTAAGACGAAATTTTAAAAAAATCTCTATTTCCATCAAAGTGAGGGGATGTGTGCGAGGAGAAAGGGGGGGGAGAGGTTGCATAACTGTAATATTTCACACAGTGTTAAGTCATAATGATGGTCTCTACAAGTGTGAATAAATATAATATTATATATATATATATATATATATATATATATATATATATATATATATATATATATATATATATATATATATATATATATATATATATATATATATATATATATATATATAATATATATATATATATATATAATATATATATATATATATATATATATATATATATATATATATATATATATATATATATATATATATATATATATATATATATATATATATATAATATATATATATATATATATATATATATATATATATATATATATATATATATATATATATATATATATATATATATATATATATATATATATATATTATATATATATATATATATATATATATATATATATATATATATATATATTATATATATATATATATATATATTCTTCCAAAAGGAAAAATGTGGAGTTCCACATTAAACCTACCAAAGTTGGGAATAACAAAATCCAATGTCAGACCAACTAACTGATAACAGTAACGCCTTTTGGAATAATGAAAGTCAAAGAAAGTGAAGAATATATTAAAAGAAAAGATTCAATCTTTATTATTACAGTATGTGTAATAATGAACATAATAGTTAAAGAATGGGTAAAAGAAGTGGATAAAAAACGTACGAGATTATGTAAACTGAGAAATTAAACGAACTCTTTTCAAAAGATGGAGAATAGAACTAGAAGAGATGCGACATTTGTAAATTAATATTAGAAGAGAGTGACGCACTAGTTGTAAGACGTGAAAGAGGAATTTTGAAAAGTTTATGAGAGCAAGAAAGCTGAAGATGCGAAAGTCATTAGACATCATCTTCTCAAGAAGGCATAACTCACGTGTTGGAATGGTTAAAATACAAGCCTGAATTCACAGTTTATAAACCACAGGAGATATAACGCCTACTCAGCACACCTTATTTGAATTCGGCTTAGAAAGGGAATAGAAATTGAAATTTTAATCATGTATGAGTAAAAGTCAGATCAAAAATGATTTATATGATCGCATCTGTATAAAATGAATTAGACAAAGATTTGTGCTGAGGGCTCAATTGTAGTAGAAGGTAAGACTGTACTAGTCTTTTCAAACAAATTGAAATAAGGAAAGCGTAAACGTAAAAGTGTATATATATATATTATATATATATATATATATATATATATATATATATATATATATATATATATATATATATATATATATATATATATATATATATATCAAATTCACTGGAAGAACAGTAACAGGAAAGTTTTATTTGTGGTGATTGAAACTGATTAGTCATTCTGAATTAGTGGCTTGTCATTTCAAGCCTAAATTATTTGTTAATTTCCAACAGGGTAAACAAAAGACCTAACAATATGTTCCCTCTCCTAAAAGGTCTTTCCAATTTTCATCATTAAAAGATGGTGATAAAATCTTTTTCGTGATTGTGTTTTTGAATATTGATTTCCATTTATAATATTATTGCTATTTTTGGTACTTTTCTTTAGTAAAAATTATTACACTAACCTTCTTTTCGTTGCTACTATTAAAACTACTACTACTACTACTAATAATAATAATAATAATAATGATAATAATAATAATAATAATAATAATAATAATAATAATAATAATAGTAACTGGAAAAAACTTACCAAAGTATTATTTTCATAACTCAATGCATTAAAGCAATGGCCAGCGGTAAGTATATATAAGTTGTTAATGATCGATCCTCCGCAAACAAAAGATCCATCAATGTACACAGCGGCCTGCCAAGGGAATTCGTTTGTCTCTATTTCAGTTCCACCAATAATTCTAGATCGGTAATAAATTTTTAGACCACAACAGCAATTTGTTACACTTTTATTGCTCCCCAACACTTCTGATTTAATTGAAAATAATGAAATTATATTAATAGTAATATTGTATTTATTTATTTATTTTTTTAAAAAAGTTCATTTCTCATGGGCATTGCCCTATTTGAGGAGGGGGATTTCTGAAGGTAGTTTCAACCTAGAGTATGCATGGGGGATCGAACCAGCGTCTACAAGCACATGAATCAACCACTATAACGTTATGTCATTGTGTTTTACATCTAAATAAGTGCATTTAAGTGCAACACCTTTCCTTATTAATTTCTATAATGATAATAAGTAATTTGTATATTTGAAGATACTTTGCCATTAATTTCCTTTTGGGAAACAGAATTTAATTTCCAATTGTAACTGTTTACTGTATAAAAATATTCGTTAAAAATTTTTCCGAGGACAGCAACGCCAGAAGTAACCAATGATATATATATATACTATATATATATAGTATATATATATATATATATATATATATATATATATATATATATATATATATATATATATATATATATATATATATATATATATATATATATAACTTACCATTTGAAAATGAATAAATGATAATGCAGAAGGTGGTAAGTACTTTGTCATATGAAAAGTTTAACATTTTCCTATTTGAGAAGGAGTAATAAAAATAATTATGAAAAAATAATAAATAATTAATAATAATAATATATAATAATAATAATAATAATAATAATTATTATTATGATTATTATTATTATTATTATTATTATTATTATTATAATAATAATAATAATAATAATAATAATTAATTATTATTAATAATAATAATAATAATAATATAATAATAATAATAAAATAATAATAATAATAATAATAATAATAATAATATAATAATAATAGTAATAAGAACAGTAATAATAAAAAAAAATAATGATAATAATACTTTCTTGGGAAATAAAAATAAATATCCTTTTTCTTCATGAACGAATTTGAAAAGTTACCAGAAAATTTAGAAAAAAATAAATAATGATTTTGCTTTTCATATTTACGCTTATATTTAAAAATACGTTAAAAAATACGTGACTTATTTAAATATATATATATATATATATATATATATATATATATATATATTATATATATATATAATATATATATATATATATATATATATATATATATATATATATTATATATATATATATATATATATATATATGATGTTCCATCCGCATCGCTTCTCATCCGCGGAGCCTCCTCATCAAAATTAGCGTTCGTTCGCATCCGAATCCGCATCCGCATCCACACTTTCAAAAATTCAACATCAACATCCGCACTTTACGAAAATTCTATATCCACATCAGCATCCGCAACCGAATCCGTAGATGAGAAAATATGACTTGCAATCCATACAATATTAATATATATATATATATATATATATATATATATTATATATATATATATATATATATATATATATATATATATATATATATATATATATTATATATATATATATATATATATATATATATATATATATATATATTATATTATATATTATATATTATATTATATATATATATATATATATATATATATATATTATATATATATATATATATATATAATATATATATATACTATATTATATATATATAATATTTATATATAATATATATATATATATATATATATTTATTTATGAAAATACTTTTCCATTTTAATTTATTCCCAAAGTTCCAAGTGGAACTTAAACATGTATAATTGAACAAAGCAATCTAGTCTGAGATCAGAGAGTAGGACAGAAAAAGGATGAGACTGATAGTAAGGCTTGTCACACAAATCCTGTTCAGAAATGCAGGTGTGCTACTGGAGAGTTTAGAAAAGCTGTGTCCGTTGTAATAGTCATAGCACAAAAAGAGTAACGAAAGAACTCTACGGAAAATATAGAGACTGGAGAGAATTTATGAGAGCTAATAAGTTGATAATGCTCTATGAGTAGCTGCGTGAGAAGAACTACCCCTATTATTATTTTTATTATTATTATTATTATTATTATTATTATTATTATTATTATTATTATTATTATTATTATTATTGATATAATTGTCATTAGTGTCTCACTAATATCTTCAGACCCACTCTTCATTTTCCTACTGTGCTCAAATAAAAAACATACTTACAACTTACATATGCAGGATCACATACATCTCAACTTAATAGAAATATTCAAAATTTAATTGAAGTTACATTCCCGCAACCAGTTCATTCTCATAAATTATAAACCCCCTTTTGATTTGTCAGAACAAGGATCTATCCAAGCTTCTCAGATCCTCATTAATTTATTTACATAATTGTACTAGCTGTAATGCGGCATTTAAAGGCCAAACTGGTCTACAATTGAAAGCGAGGATTGAAAAGCATAGAGGAATTTCCATTAGAACAGAACATCCACTTTTCTCCCCTGTACACTCTGCCATAAAAGACCATGGACATATCCACCCTTTTCTTCATCTGATTTCTCTATTCTTCAATATGTATCTTCCCTTCTTTATCGTAGGATTTTGAAGTTTTAAATATAAAAATTTATTGCCCATATTTAAATGATCAAGCATCTGCTAATGTCCATTTCACTCAGTAATGAAGTCTTTTTCCCAAAATAGTCCAGACTTTTTATTTTTATTTATGTTATTTCAATGTTAATATTATTACTTTTTTTAATTATTTTATTGCAATTATTATTATTTAAAATATCTTATATATATAGTTAATGAATATATTTTGAAATATTTTAAAACCGATTATGTAAAATTTAGTTTGAGCTGAAGACGGACAGAGAAACGATGTTAAATGTTCACAGTGTATTAAAAATGGAAACAATTAGTA
>SEYY01016592.1:0-12500 GCA_009176605.1 Armadillidium nasatum
TTAGTAAACTTTAATAAGAAAACTGCGGTTAAAAAAAAATTTAATTTTTTCTTTTTCTACTTATAAATAATAAACGCAAATCGTGTCGGAAGTTCTGTGATTCCAAATAATTACACCATTGATTACACCAAAGTCTACGCAGTGACCGTCACCATAGTAAAAGTGTTACTTAGTAATTTAGATCAGTGCTTTGTTCTTTTATCTTGATGAAAAAATATTTAGATCGGAAAGCTTGGTATTTGATTGTTAATTTTATTATTAATTTGAAAATAAGTCTTTTTTTTTAGAATTTTTGCGCTTCACCGCAAGTAATTTTTGCAAAATAAAATTTAAAATTTATTTATTTCACTCAAATTCTCGATTTAATGTTAAAGATGTGGATCGTTGAAAATGAATTGTGAATATAATTTCTGTTGGTTTCATAAGAATATTTTAAATGAAGCTGATGCAGTGAGATGTTTTCAGAAATACAAAATTGCTATTGAAAATAAATTATTTTTTGATTAGGTTAGGTTAGGTTAGTTTAGGTTAGGTTGTGTTTGGTTGTTAGCTCACGATTTACATAAAACTATTTTCTCTAGGTTTGTTCCAATTCAGTGTCAACTTCTGAGCCAATTGGAGGACATGACTTCACTTTTCAAATAGATGAGACGTTATTTTCAAAGCGTAAAAATCATAAAGGACGCTATATATATATATATATATATATATATATATATATATATATATATATATATATATATATATATATATATATATATATATATATATATATATATATATATATATATATATATATATATATATATATATATATATATATATATATATATATATATATATATATATATATATATATATATATATATATATATATATATATATATATATATATATATATATATATATATATATATATATATATATATATATATATATATATATATATATATATATATATATATATATATATATATATATATATATATATATATATATATATATATATATATATATATAGTTATAATCTCAAATGGGGGAACTCTCTCTGAAAAAAAAATGGAAAAATAATTTTAAAAAATATATGTACATATATAAATATATTTTTTTAATTTTTATATTTAAGTACACTCCATGTAGCCTCTATATTTTGGGTGTAAGCTCCAGTTTGAGGATCCACAAAATTTTTACTGTGGTTCAAAGTAAGATGTTTAAAAAAAATGTTTTTTTAACGACAATTGCTGAACTAAAAAACTTAAATTGGGTGTTATACCCAGCATATGTCTACGGGGGGCTCTGCCCCCTCTACTATCCCCCGACCCGTGAGTGATGATATTGTCGACCACTTTTCCTTTTCTACGATTTGGGGTATTTTAAGAGAAAGTTCCCCCATTTGAGCTTGTGCATATATATATATATATATATATATATATATATATATATATATATATATATATATATATATATATATATATATATATATATATATATATATATATATATATATATATATATATATATATATATATATATATATATATATATATTATATATAATATATAAAAATGAAGCTCAAAAATGTTTTATACGCATTTCTTTCTATCATTAAAATTATTATTTTCCTTTTTAACTTCTAAGTAAAGACAGGCGGAGAAACCTTTCCGATCTAAATATTTTTTCATCAAGGTAAAAGATCAAAGGTCCTTTAGATCAATGTTATAAATTTAGGACAGTCTGGAATCCATATTATTGCCGCAAAATAAGTAAAATAAATTTAAAATGGCTTCGTAAATAAGAAAAGACTTATTTTGATATTCACAAATATTTTTATTTTTATTTATTTTTTTTATAAGTTTTATAGGAAAAGCGATAATATTTGTTCAAATAATTGATTAATTAACTACGTGGTAACTTATATGTTTAAAATAGGCCACTTTCTAGGACGAGACTATTTCATTAGAGAGTAGTCGTTGAAGCTTGAATTTAAACTCAAATGCAAAAGGGCTTATCCCCGTTTTGTCTATGAATCTCCCTATCTATCTGGCCTACTGTGCAGTGGCCTTGACTATGGCAGTAGCTAAACTTTTTTTTTGTATTTTTCGAGAACGGACTTTATCAACGAAAATGTATGTACCGTCCGAACTCTCCAGACAGACAATATTTCTGCCCATCACGATTTCAAGGTAAGCAAACCTTTCAATAATACACAAACTACGAAATTAGTTTAAATCTTAATGTTTAAGATTCTGAAAGGGGTAGCCCTATCCTAGAATAGTTCTGTAAAGTTGATGCTGGACCGATCGCCGTTTGAACCACAAAGGTGGCTATGTTTGCAACGTTTATTATAAATTTTTTTATATTCTATAAAATAGACAAAATTAACTATGGTATATTCAAAATATCTACTTTTGGATGGCATTTTGAAAGATGAAGGTTTTACATGCATTTGAAATGACTAGTTTCTTGCTCTTATAAACACCAAAATATAAAATCTGTAAAACTCGCTGCTGTCCCCACGATTAAAGTGAATATCTTCCATAACTTCATGTTTAATGTAAAGTATTAAGCGAGGCCTATTATTTTTATTTTGAATTTTCTTATCAGACTTTTCGACAGTAGAATTAAGACATTCAACAGAGTTAGAGCCTAACTGACTATAGGCATTCTACCCTATGATAAATTTTCGTAGTTTAATATTCGATTATTAGATATAGGGTAGACCTGTTAGGCTTATAGTTTAATATATTTGACCTGCTAATCGGTTCTGGTTTGTGGCATTAGAAGTCTCATGTCCAGACCTATTAAGGCCATTGATATTGAATTAACCTTAAGATAAATTAATCCTCTCACTTTAAAAGGCACATCTTTCAAATTTTTTTTTGAAACCACTAAATGAAAATTGCAGTTCATAAACTGTTTATGGTGAGTAACATTTGTTTTTCATGTTTACCTTATAAGCTAAGATGTTATATTAACTAGCCGGGTTTTTTTATTTCAGTTGGGCAGTCACAGAATATTTTTCTTTTTTACGAGTTTCTATATTAGAATTCCAATAAGTTTCTTCTTTGATTAAAGGATGGAAGTACACACACAGGATGCCTTAGGGCCATAATTTTTTGGGGGAGGAATCTATATTTTAAAGAAAATATGTTTTGACAGTTCCAGAACTGGAACTCTGAAGTTTTAAAAGTTAGGATGGAGCCAGAGTTAGTCTGATAATAAATTTACTGCAAGGTAAGTGGTTTCTCGAACATGCAATTTGGATGGGAGTATTTTATAACAGGAAGATCTGGACAATACAAATTACCTGCCTCAGGTAAATTTTTATTTTAATTATAAATACTCTTGGGGACACATTGTTGTTAAAGTTATTTTCACAAGATTGTAAAACTACCACCTTCTAATAACCACTGAGAACCACTAAATCAATGGACTTAATTTATAAGGTTAAAAATACAAAAATTGCTGAAAAATTCTATTCCTACACCATAAAAAAAGTCTTAAAAAAAAAACAATAAAATATTGAAAATCATTTTATAAAATTATTATTAAAAAAAAAAAAAAAAAAAAAAAAAAAAAAAAAAAATTTTTTTTTTTTTTTTTTTTTTTTTTTTTTTTTTTTTTAAAAAAAAAAAAAATTCTTTTTAGTGAAAAAAAAATATATTTATAAACATTTAAAAATTCTTTAAACAAAACAATCTTTATAAAATTTTCCTTTTTATTGGAAAAAACTTTGTCACTAAAATATAAATTTTAATGTTAAAAAAAAAAAAAGAATAAAGTCATTCCCCTATATTATCCCTCCCTCTACCATTAACTTTGGGAATAAAAAATTTACCAAATCAATTTGCATTGACCAACACCAAAAAAAAAAAAAAAAAAAATTTAAAAAAAATAAAAAGTAATAAAAAGATTTTCAAAAACAAGACAGTTTTTGTCTTTAAAATTTTTACATAAACCAAAATTTAAATTAAATCTCTCAAAAAAAAAAAAGATCATTTTGTAAAAAAAATTTGTTTTTTTGCAAACTTTAAAAAAATTGATAAAATTTTTTTTTTTTTTTGACGCCAAATCCGATCTAATTTAAAAATTATTTTAAAATTCAATTTTATTAAACATGAAGAAAAAATTCAAAGTTTCTTTTCAATTTATCTTTACGAAAAAAAAAAAAAACCTTTCACTAAGCCAAACGAAAGAGTTATGTTCTACGTTTCGGGTCTCTCATTAAAGGTTTGTGAGCGTTGACTCCACACCCACTGCTGTGTGAGAGCATCCAACAACATCTGCAGTAGTATCTAAAACAATTTTCATCTCTGCAGAAGTACGGTCCCTGTTGTGAACCACACAATTGACACGGTGAGTCTGCTAAATACGGATCAATCTGTACCTAAACCAAAGAAATAAGTAAGGTCTATCATTTTTTATCCTTTAAATAATAACATCCCCATAAACTTCCTTGGAACTCTAAAGCAGTTAAACTATTTATAATTACTGTTATTAAGTTGTTAACTACTTCACTGGTACTATTATTTAATATGTAAAACTGTCCCTTGTATCTCAATAAGGTATGATAAAAATTTTGAAGTTAAAGTTCAGTGAAGTTTCTAGAAATTGAGATCTGACATGAAAGACTCCCAAACTAATTTTTATAAGCTAGGTAAAATCAATAAGGTAAAACTAGCAATTAATGAATTAGGATACATAAAAATTGCAAAAACTTACTTTTTTGGTAAATTTTGAAGTTTTTATTTCTATAAAAGCAGCTCTCACAGCTTTCTTGTACGACTGAGCATTATTGAAAGTAACTCGTCCAGAACCGATGGGATATTTGTGTTTGTCCATGTCAATGCCTTCAAAATAGCAAAACAAATTAAAAAATCCGTACGAAACAATAGTTAAATCACAATGAAAATAAATTCCACTTTACCCGAATAAACGACGCCACCGAACAAATCATTCATAATTGTAGCGAGTGCTTCAGCACTCAACATACCATGTAAGGCTCCAACAAATACCGTCTTTGCAGGATCAAGTTGATGCGAAGGGCACTGAACATAATTGCTGTCACCAATCACCCATGGGATCACTTGGACCTACAATACAAAGTATTTCTGTATAAATAAATCTAAAATGAAAATTCATTGTTGTTCTGGCTTCAAGGAAGCAGTGTTACTGTGAGAGAGATCGTAAGCTAAAACACTAAAATATCTAAATAGAAATGCGATCAAAAATAGAAGCTTTTTTTTTTTTTTTTTTTTTTACTATATAAAATAATTTTTTTTACTAAATAATACAGTCAATAATTTTGAATGAAACATCTCTACTAAAATTTAGAAGATAGTTTAACAAATATACAAGGTCCAAGGGGAAAAAAAGTAAATAGTAAAGTATATTTTCATTATTTTTAAAAATAATTTTTTTTTCATGAATTTTCAATGGAATTTTTCGTTTAAATGAGTTTTAAATTTCACTTAACATTTTTGATTGTTTCAATTACCTAAAATATTGGAACGACACAGATAATATGATGCAGGAATCTGATTCTTTTCCATATTATGATGTTAAATTATATAATAACACTATCCAACGCCTCACATTATATTTTTCAAATTTATTTTCATGAATTTCAATGGAATTTTTCGTTTAAATGAGTTTTCCATTTCACTTAACATTTTTGATTGTCAATTAAATAAAATATTGGAACGACACAGATAATATGATGCAGGAATCTGATTCTTTTCCATATTATGATGTTAAATTATATAATAACACTATCCAACGCCTCACATTATATTTTTCAAATTTATTTTCATGAATTTCAATGGAATTTTTCGTTTAAATGAGTTTTCCATTTCACTTAACATTTTTGATTGTCAATTACCTAAAATATTGGAACGACACAGATAATATGATGCAGGAATCTGATTCTTTTCCATAATTATGATGTTAAATTATATAATAACACTATCCCACGCCTCACATTATATTTTTCAAACTTATTTTAATGAATTTCAATGGAATTTTTCGTTTAAATGAGTTTTCCATTTCACTTAACATTTTTGATTGTCAATTACCTAAAATATTGGAACGACACAGATAATATGATGCAGGAATCTGATTCTTTTCCATATTATGATGTTAAATTATATAATAACACTATCCCACGCCTCACATTATATTTTTTCAAACTTATTTTAATGAATTTCAATGGAATTTTTCGTTTAAATGAGTTTTCCATTTCACTTAACATTTTTGATTGTCAATTACCTAAAATATTGGAACGACACAGATAATATGATGCAGGAATCTGATTCTTTTCCATATTATGATGTTAAATTATATAATAACACTATCCAACGCCTCACATTATATTTTTCAAATTTATTTTCATGAATTTCAATGGAATTTTTCGTTTAAATGAGTTTTCCATTTCACTTAACATTTTTGATTGTCAGTTACCTAAAATATTGGAACGACACAGATAATATGATGCAGGAATCTGATTCTTTTCCATATTATGATGTTAAATTATATAATAACACTATCCAACGCCTCACATTATATTTTTCAAATTTATTTTCATGAATTTCAATGGAATTTTTCGTTTAAATGAGTTTTCCATTTCACTTAACATTTTTGATTGTCAATTACCTAAAATATTGGAACGACACAGATAATATGATGCAGGAATCTGATTCTTTTCCATATTATGATGTTAAATTATATAATAACACTATCCAACGCCTCACATTATATTTTTCAAACTTATTTTAATGAATTTCAATGGAATTTTTCGTTTAAATGAGTTTTAAATTTCACTTAACATTTTTGATTGTCAATTACCTAAAATATTGGAACGACACAGATAATATGATGCAGGAATCTGATTCTTTTCCATATTATGATGTTAAATTATATAATAACACTATCCCAACGCCTCACATTATATTTTTCAAACTTATTTTAATGAATTTCAATGGAATATTACGTTTAAATGAGTTTTCCATTTCACTTAACATTTTTGATTGTCAGTTACCTAAAATATTGGAACGACACAGATAATATGATGCAGGAATCTGATTCTTTTCTTAATCGATTTTGATGAGTGATTTATTTTGATAGGAATTAATTATTACTGTTTGTTTTCAAATGTAACTTAAATATTTACATAATGGAAGAAAGTGGGTGCTTATATTTTCTAATTCTTTTACATTTTCTTTTTTATGTTCAAAGACATTGATTTGCTGAAACTGAGCACTTCTAATATTTAATAAGCTTATCTTTACATTCTAATTTAAGAAATATTATTATGATGAATGCTTTGATGTTACCCCAAAATGTAAAATGCTCTGTCGATTTTATTTTTTGTCTGATAAATTTGTACCAGAGTGAAGAATTGAAAAAAAAATTAACCAAGAAAAAGGTTCATGCTTTTTGTTATTCACTTATCCATAATATGTATCGGACCTAAGATTTTAATTTTTTCTTTATATATATATATATATATATATATATATATATATATATATATATATATATATATATATATATATATATATATATATATATATATATATATATATATATATATATATATATATATATATATATATTATATATATATATATATATTTATATTTTATATTATATTTATATATTATATTTTTTTTTTTTTTTTTTTTTTTTTTTTTTTATATTTTATATTTTATTTTTATATATATATATATATATGTATATATATATATATATATATATATATATATATATATATATATATTTCATATATACAATATATATATATATATTAACTAATACTTATTTAATTTTATGAATTATTTACATTTTTTTTTTTCATACATTGAGATTTTTTTAATTTTTTTTTTTTTACACCAAATGATGTCTGATGGAATCAGGACTATACATATATATAACAATATAATAAGTTGAACAATTGGAGCGTTTAAAGTGTAGAGAGTGTAGGCAAGTAATTTTACTTTTTAACCACATAGGCTGACAGGGCGGAAGGTAGAGCTTTTATACCGTATACTTGAATCACTGTATATTCATAAATTAAAACATTTAAATACTTTTGTAAACACTACTTTTTGCCATTTTTTTTTTTTACTGAGAGGTTAATACACCATTTTTCTTGTAATATTTCTTAGTTTTTAAGTTTTGAGCCACTTTTTACAGTATTTTAAATTTTTTTTTTCTGTAAATGTTCTGGATTTCATATTATACATTTCTATACGTAATTCATATTTCTGCACCCTCCTTGAAAACGGCTGGACCTCGAGGGGTGGTAAACTGTAAAAAAAAAAAAAGTAGTTACATAGGCATGACCCTACCTTATAATATATTTTCACACAAAACAAGCCTACAAAAATAGTGAAGTAATTTAATGCCTTGTAAATTTTAAAATAGATTGAAACCTTAAAACAGTGACACTGATACTTATCGTGATGCTGTTCTACTTCACACGTTTCGCATCATGAATAAAAATACTATTGTACATTAAATTAATATTTATGTTCACTTATTTTTAATACTATTTCTGACTCTCATGCACATTAAGTGTTAGAGATGCCAATGAATATGAGGATTGCAAAGGTGGATTGGAGGCAGCTTAAAATTCTCAACTTGTGAAGCTTTCAAAGTCTTACCTCAGCCTTTGCTACTTCAATTTATATATATATATATATATATATATATATATATATATATATATATATATATATATATATATATATATATATATATATATATATATATATATATATATATATATATATATATATATTTCTGAAATGTGGTGGGTAAAGGCCAGAGGCCTTATAAAACTTTCACCAGAGTTACGGGAAAAAAAACCGGGAATCTGTTAAGTTAAAAGCCGACATGCTCCGATACACGGCGTTTGAAGATTTGTAAGTCATAGGAAGTTCGAAAATAGATAAAGGGAATATGTTCCAAGTTTTACCGATAGAGTAGAAGTAAGGTTGAGGTAAGGAGTTAAGTCTGAGGTCAGAGAGTTCAACAGAGAAAGGATGAGACTGTGTAGAGAGGTGTCACACAAGACTTTCTCAATGGAGGAAGTATGCAGCGGGAAAGTTCAGAAGAGCAGTGTCAATTGTAATACCGATAGTATAGAGAGAGTGACCCAACAATTTGACGGCCAGAAAGAGACTGGAGAGAATTTGTAAGAACGAAAGAGTTGATAAGACGAAAAGCCCTAGACTCCACCTTTTCAAGGAGAGCTGTATGAGTGGAACCACCCCAGATGTGTGATGCATACTCCATACAGGGGCGAAAACATCCTTATAAAGAGCAAGCGACTGGGGTGGAGTGAAGAAATTCTGAAGGCGCCTCAGAACACCTGACCTCTTAGAAGTTTGTTTAGAGAGAGAAGTAATGTGATTTTTCCAAGAAAGATCACGAGAAAAAGAAATTCCGAGAATATTGAGATGAAGGTTTGAGTCGAGTGTTTTCGAAGATATCATAGTTGTGTGGAAGATAATGTCGAGCAGAGGGATGGAGAAGGTAAGGTTTTGAGGCATTGAAAATTACCATGCGTTCTGTCCCATTTTGACATACGAAATAGATCAGAGATCAGTTGCTCAAAGGTTATACTCCTTGCGTCTAGTAACTGTTCTTGGAAGGGGCATCTTTCAGATGAAAGTAGTAATATAGGGAAGAGTTATCGGCATAAAAGTGGATAGGAGATGAAGTAACAGAGAGGTCATTAATGAAAAGTAGAAAAAGTGTTGGTGATAGGATAGATCCTTGAGGAACATCACTATTAATAGAATTAGAGAATGAACGGATAAGATGAATGGACACCGATTGATAGGCAGATAATGCCTACCTGGGAACTGAAGAAGATGAAGAGAATGAACGGTGGTCGTCTAAAACAGCTGCTATAGAACGACCGGATAGATTCCGAAAGAGGGAAGTTTGGAAATCAAAGTTTTGTACCATACTCTATCCAAAACTTTCGCTATGTCCAGCGTTACAGCAAAAGAAATACCGAAGAGCGGAGGACCAAGAGTCGGAGAGAAGGGAAAGAAGATCACCAGTAGAGCGTTTTATACGAAAGCCATACTGGCTCAGAGATAAGATTAGGAAAATTGAGATGTTTCCAAATCTTCTTGTTAGTAAAATAGATCAAAAATTAGAAAGAACGGAGGTTAAAGAATGGGACTGTAAGTAGAGGGTTGAGAAGGGTCCCCTTTGAATGAGTGCAAGCTTCCAGCAAGAAGGGAAGGTTGAAATAAAAAGACAGAGACGAAATAGTTTACCAAGGCAGGGTGCAAGCTCGGAAACGAGATTGGAGAACCACAGGACAGGAGGGATATCATCTGGACCGTACGATTTCTTACTTAAAGTCAAGCTCAGAGAGAGTAGAAATGATATCTTTGAAAGAAATTACAATTTTAGGCATAAATAAATTGGAGGTGGTTGAAGGAGTAGGAACAGCTTCGGAATCGTCCAAGGATGAATTAGAGGCAAAGGTTTGAGGGAAGAATTCATCTTTAGAGGAAGGTAAAATGGCAGTTGTACCGTCAGAAGATACTAGAGGAGGGAAACAATAAGAAGCAAAATTTGAGTTGACATATTTTGCAAAATACCAGAATGGGCAAGAAGAAGAAGAACCAGAGAGATTATTGCATTTTTTTTACTGAGAAAAGTTTTTGGTGTTACGAAAGATAGATTTTGCACGATTCCGAGATGAAACATAAATTGCGTGAGTTTCTGGGTTTTGAAGACTATCAGAAGGCAGCATCCCTGCAGCGGATAGCACGAGAACAAGTAGAGTTAAACCAAGTTTTGTTAGGTTTAGTAGAAGGGAAAGAATATGGAATGTACGCCTCCATGCCAGAAAGAATCATCTCGGTTATGCGCTCAACAATTACCAAGGGACCCCTTCAACGGAAATCGTAATTATTCCATTGGAAATCAGAAATTACAACTGCAAGTCAAACCAGCTAGTGACACCGAAATACTAGAAGAGTCTCATCACCGAAGGCCGTTCTCGCGGAATAATTGAAAAGACAACATGATACAGAGATAAGAAGGTGATTGGATGAACCCAGAGGAGGAAAGAGTTTAACAGTGTAATGAGAAAGATAAGAAGGTAAAAAAAATCAAGACGATCCGATCAGGGATAATGGTAGAGAGATGCACTAACGGCTCAAAGTTGTTCTGGATTGAAAAGTGGTAGGCGAGTTCACCAGCTGGTTCATAAGAACTAGATTAAAGTCATTAACGGTGGGGAACGTTGAAAACACCTAAAATGATGATTTCAGAGAAAGGAGAAGAAAGAATGTGATCTATTTTGGAGTTAAGATAGTCAAAGAATTTTTTTTTCAGTCTTTAGAGTTAGGAGATAAGTAGACAAAATAGATGAATTTATTTGTAGAGTTGCAAGAAAGTTCGTCATAAAGTAGAGAATTCAGAAGACTCCAAATCAAAGACACGAGAACAAACAAACATCGTTGCGCACATATGCGCAACATCTGCCTTTGGCTAAAAATTGAGGACAGATAGTAAGGGGAAAGAGAGTAGGGTTTGCAGTCAGAGCATTCAAACACCTGAACTTAAGTTAAGAACAAGAGATGAGGTCTAGAAGAAGAGAGGTAGTTTTTGACAAAGTGGAAATTAGAAAAAGAGACCGCAAATGTTGCAGGATTTGGTGGCACCAACCCCATCATCGGAGACCACCAACTCCCAAGGGGTGGATGAGGGGCATTGTCTGGATGCCGCCCCTCCAGCATATCCGAGGCAGTTTTTTTTTGTTTCGCGATTAAATTACATTTTAAAATATATTTACGTTTGTTTATATAGATCAGCTGACAATTATTACAGCAAAGTGTCCCACGAAAATCAAAGAATCTGCTAAATATTTTCGCTGCTGCTACTTTAGATTGACGTCACGCCTAATTTCGTGGAATACCTAATAATAATGAATAAATATAAAAGTAAGAACAAAAATAATAGTAATTGAATAATAATAATAATAATACGTACAAAAGTAAATGTATTTGAAATAATGATCACAACAATAATTAGATTTGGCTACCTCAAAAGAAGCTTATTTGTATTTTGGCCGATACGATACCATATCAGCCTAACTGCAAATTTCTTGTATGACAGGAGTTTGCTCACTTACACATGCATTCACTTATTTTGTGAGCACTATTCTTGAAGCAACCATGGCACATAACTCGCTCTTTTGCGTGTCGTATATCGACAACGCCATTTTCGAACGCAGAATATGTACTACAAACCAGAAACTTTATATGTCGTTCAACAGCACTCCTAAACTGTATAATTCGATCCTCTCGATCTTGGTCTATAAACATAAGAACTAGGAAAGAATATTTCAGATAACTCTTCACTCCATTACCCTCGGTGTATGATTTGTATGCATAATCTCTCATTCGCACTATAGAGAGCCTCTTACCACCCTCGGATGTTAGGGGAAGAATAGTACAATAATCAGA
>SEYY01016593.1:0-2500 GCA_009176605.1 Armadillidium nasatum
AAATGTTGTGTAATGTGTTATGTAACTACTATTATATGTGTAAATACTGTTTGTATGTTATATTAATAAAATGTTATTAATGTATTATGTAACTATTATATGTGTAAATACTGTTTGTATGTTATATTAATAAAATGTTATTAATGTATTATGTACCTATTATATGTGTATATACTGTATGTTATATTAATAAAAATAAAATAAAGTTTTTTTCCGTTCTCCTACAAATCCATTTTTAGGTGTTACCAAGTTGAAGGAAAACCAATTAATTATGTTCATTTCATTAAAGACATTTAAAAAAAATAACTATTGCATAAGTTAATTTATTTTTTTAATATTAAAAATAAAATTAATTTCAAAAACGGGCTCAGCCATATTTTGTGGCAGTCAACGTGTTAACTTTTGTTAACAGAATTGCGAAATTTGGTGGGTAATAGGCTTTAGTCTTAACTTAGGCCTAAATTAAGTTTGAACACCTGATTAGCCTTAGGGATAACATCTGGCGGTTAGGCTTAATTTAGGTCTAAATTAAGGTTGAACACCTGTTTAGCCTCAGGGTAAACACCTGGCGTTTAGGGTTATTTTGTTTTCCTCTCTCTGATCAATATTAGAATTCATCATCAGTTGTGAAGCAGTCGCTGAACCGTAAACATGGTCTCTACACTTAGAGACCATGGTCTCAACCGAATAGAAGTCTATGTTTTTTAAAAACTAATTAAAATGACATAATAATAAAGATGATTTTGAATATAAATACAAAAAACAAAAGAAAAATAATAATATAAAAATAATAATAATAATACCCCTGGCGGGTTTCCGGTTGGCGGATTTTTTTTAACACGCGGGCGGGCGCGGGCGGGCGCGACGAACCCCCCAAAGGGTTGTGACGCTGGGGACAACATTGCAGAAACATGAATAATGATTTTATTATTAATAACTTTTTTTTTAAATAATCCGTATATATATTATTTAATTTATTTATTTATTTTTTATTAATTAATTTTTTTAATTAATTAATTAATTTTTTTTTTTTTTGCAATATTGCAATGTTGCAAGCAACATTGCATGCAATTGCATTTGCATTTGGTCGACAATATTCCTATACTATATATATATATATATATATATATATATATATATATATATATATATATATATATATATATATATATATATATATATATATATATATATATATATATATATATATATATAATATATATATATATATATATATATATATATATATATATATATATATATATATATATATATATATATATATATATATATATATATATATATATATATATATATATATATATATATATATATATATATATATATATATATATATATATATATATATATATATATATATATATATATATATATATATATATATATATATATATATATATATATATATATATATATATATATATATATATATATATATATATATATATATATATATATATATATATATATATCTATATATATATATATATATATATATATATATATATATATATATATATATATATATATATATATATATATATATATATATATATATATATATATATATATATATATATATATATATATATATATATATATATATATATATATATATATATATATATATATATATATATATATATATATATATATATATATATATATATATATATATATATATATATGTGTGTGTGTGTGTGTGTGTGTGTGTGTGCTTGCGTGCACCTAGGCATGTATGTTGATGGAAAACAATTCAGCGTTACCAAAGTAATAAATTTCTTCTACAGACGACTTGCTGCAAATATAGAAAGTAAGTGAATGAAGGCTAAGCTGCTAACCATGTTATAAATGAATTTATCAAAAAAGTGTTTGCTTTTTATAAATTATCCTAAATTTCATTTAAATTTCAATGTATAAGATAATTTAATGACTAATACTCTCTGGAAAAAGAATTTGTCACAAGGCGTGTCAGATATTAGAAGTCCCTGACACGGGAAGAGCCTTAAAGGGAAAAAATATTCGTGGGGTAAGCTCAGCAGAATTGAATAAAAAAAAAAGTCATAAAAGAATGCTCTCTAATCCCATATAAACAAGTTATTGATGTCTACAATTCTGCTCAGAACTGATATCAGGTTATACTAATAAAAATTTTCAAGCGGTGGTAGGAACAGTTTAACAGAATAAGGAGAAGGATTAGAAGTTAAGATATCTAAAATCTTGATTTCTTTTCGAAGACTATAAAAAAAACAGGAAGTTCGCCTGTTTGTTCGAAGTTATTCTTGAAAGAGAGATATAAGGCATGTTCATCAGCTGTACCTTGAAATTAGAGAAAGTTATCGGCGGTGATGAGCATTGTTATCAACAAGAATGATGATTTCAGAAAAATTAGAAAACGAGAAAGAGAGTGCTCAATTTTGAAATTTTAAACAGTAGAAGAATTTAGGATGGTCAGTTGAGTTAGGAGACAGATTTTCAG